>JAIUZE010009478.1:0-23039 GCA_022085475.1 Heliosperma pusillum | reverse complement strand
GGAAATTTACTATAATGCAAACAAAGATCAGCTGTTCCTTTTAGGTATTTTAGTAAACGACGAAGAGCTGTCCAATGTTCATTACTGGGGTTATGAGTATAACGACTCAGTCTACTAACAGCATAGGCAATATCTGGTCGAGTACAGTTCATAAGAAACATCACACTACCTAGAATTTTAGCATACTCTTCTTGGGAAACACTCTTACCCAAGTTTTTACACAGAGGTATACTAGCATCATAGGGAGTTCTAGCAGATACAACATCAAAGCAGTTAAACTTTTTCAACACTTTTTCCACATAATGAGATTGACTTAAAGAAATTCCATTTGAGTTTCGGATAACCTTAACTCCTAGGATAACATCAGCTTCTCCTAAGTCCTTCATCTCAAATTTTGATGACAAAAATTCTTTGGTTTTAATTACCACATCCAAATTATTACCAAGTATTAACATGTCATCAACATATAGGCATATAATCACACAATCAGATTCTATCATTTTGGAATACACACATGAATCAGAGTTGTTAACCATATAGCCATTACTCACCAAAGTGTTGTTAAATTTCTCATACCACTGTTTAGGTGCTTGTTTCAGACCATAAAGTGATTTGTTCAGTTTACACACTTTACTCTCTTGACCCTTAACCACAAAACCCTCAGGTTGCGACATATAGATCTCTTCCCTTAGTTCACCATTCAAGAAAGCAGTTTTTACATCCATTTGATGTATAATAAGGTTATGAATGGCAGCTACGGCGACTAGAGTTCTTATAGTCGATATTTTAGTCACAGGAGAATAAGTATCAAAATAATCAATATCTTTCTTTTGTGTAAAACCTCTAACCACGAGTCTAGCTTTGAACCTTTCTATTGTACCGTCAGGTCTCATTTTTTTTTAAAAATCCATTTACTACTGATGGGTTTACTACCTTTAGGTAAATCAGTTAACACCCAAGTCTGATTAGACACAATAGAATCAAGTTCACTTTTAATAGCATCTTTCCAAAAATTAGCATCAATTGATTTCATTGCCTCACTATACGTTTTTGGATCATCTTCTATTAAAAAAGCTGAAACATATTCATCACTAGCACAAACAGTGTAACCATGTTCAGACAAAAAAGTTGTAACAAAATCATCACCAAAATTTCTTGCACATCTAGGTCTCTTACTTCTTCTAGGTTCAACAGTATGATCAATAGAAGTGCTACTACTAGCATGTGAAGACAGATCAGTACAAGCAATAGGTAAACAAGGAGATGATACAACATTCTTCTTTAGTGGAAAAACATGCTCAAAAAATTCAGCATCTCTAGCTTCAGATATAGAACGATCATTCAAAGACATGAATCGATAAGCAGAGCTATTTTGAGCATAACCAATAAACACACAATCATAGGTTCTTGGTCCAACGGTAGGTCTCCTAAACTCAGGTAGGCCTACTTTAGCCAAACACCCCCATACCCTAAGAAAGCTCAGGTTAGGAGGATAGCCCTTCCAAATCTCGTAGGGTGTCTTATCAATTTTCTTATGAGGTACACGGTTAAGAATATGACAAGCCGATAGAATTGCTTCCCCCCACATATCGTCAGAAAGACCAGAACTTAAAAGCATAGCATTCATCATTTCTTTTAATGTTCTATTTTTTCGTTCAGCTACTCCATTAGACTGAGGTAAGTAAGGTGGACTAGATTCATGAATTAATCCATTTTTCGCACAGAAATCGATTAAAAAGTTAGACCCGTACTCGCCTCCTCTGTCAGACCTTACCCTTTTGATTTTTCTATCGAGTTGATTTTCGACTTCATTTTTAAACGTTACAAACGATTGTTCGGCCTCATCTTTAGTCCTAAGCAAATAGACTCTAGTGTATCTCGAACAGTCGTCTATAAAAGTGATGTAGTAATTTTTACCGCCTCTACTCGTAGTGCTTTTAAAATCAGCTAGGTCGGAGTGAATTAATTCAAGAAGACTCGTATTCCTAGTTTTAACAGGTTTACTAGGTTTCTTTGTGAATTTAGCCTCGACGCAGCTAGCACATTTTGAGAATTCTTTACTGGTTAAACTCGGAATTAAACTCATTGTTCTAAATTTTTTAATATAGTCAACATTCACATGACCTAATCTACCATGCCAAACATCAATAGACTCAGCGATATAAGCAGAAGTAGATGCAATATTATTAAAAACTGAATCAGAGTTCAAAACAAATAAACCCCCAGAGAGATAACCCTTGCCCACAAAATCCCCATTACGCGACATTACAACCTTGTCAGCTTCAAAAACAAGCTTCAAACCAGCTTTGTTCAATAAAGCACCAGACACGAGGTTTTCGACGCAATGAGGTAACATACAAGACATTAGTTAGAGCAAGTGTTTTCCCCGAGGTGAGTTTGAGAAAGATCTTGCCTTTGCCTGTGATCATTGCAGATGAAGAATTACCCATGTAGACGCACTCCCCATTAGCTACCTCCTCGAACTCAGCAAATAACCCCTTATCAGCACAGAGGTGTCTAGAAGCACCAGTATCCAGAACCCATTCAGCAACATTACCCACCATATTTGCTTCGACAACCACAGCAGCAATAATATTATCGGTCACAGCAACATTAGCTTCAGCGGTTTTCTTTTGAGTGCATTGGTAGGCCTTATGACCAGTCTTACCACAGACGTAGCAAACAATAGGTCCAGCAGGTTTCTGAATTTTGGCGACTGGTTTAGTGTACTTCCCCTGACCCGGACCAATCTTCTTAGCATGAACCTGGTTTTTACCCTGACCACCCTTGGCCTTACCCTTACCCTTGAACTTCTCAGCATTGGACGGACCTCCAGACTCGACCACAACCATATTAACCTTAGCAGAATTAGCAGGAAGAATAACAGGTTTATCCTTAAGGCGATTAGCCTCCTCGGTCCTCATATGTCCTACAAGTTCTTGGAGGGACAGATCTTTTTTCTTATGTTTAAGGTGGTTTCTATAGTCAGACCAGGAAGGAGGGAATTTTTCCAGAAGTACATTAGCAAGAAAAACATCACATAATTTCATCCCTTCATTAATCACATCAGCACATAAATTTTCATAAACATGCACTTGTTCCATTATTGGTTTACCATCCTCCATTATAAACTCAAGCCATTTCCCAACCACATATTTCTTTTTCCCCGCGTCATCAGACCCATATTTCGACTCTAAGGTTTCCCAAATAACTCTAGCAGATTTATTGACCATAAATAAATCGAATAAGGTATTAGACATGTGATTGAGCAAATGACATCTAGCAGTCTTATTATCTTTCTCAAACTTTTTAACAGACTCTTCATTCGACTTAATAATAGAAGCAATAGGAGGAGTATTTTCAACAGAAGTGAAAGTTACAGGAGTTGGAGGGTCATTAAATAAAACATAATCAACTTCCAACTGCTCAAAAAACATCAGCAACTTCTGAGACCAACGTTTATAGTTATTACCGTCTAATGGTTCAAGCTTTGATAAATCAGGAATAATTTTCGACATAACGGACATTGTTACAGCAACAAATAGTTTTCAAATTGTAGTTCGTAAAAACGCTGTAACAAAGAAAAGAACAAGAGTACCGAATTTTGTAGTGACGTGGTAAGAGAGCCACTGCCTTGAAAACTATTTTCCGGTACGACCGTGGTGGCGATCAGCAAATGACCGGTAGTTCCCCAAGGATTTACACTACAGCACCCGAGGTTGCCCACTCAAGACCCGAGAGCTTTGGAACGATTAAGAACAGTACCAGAACTTATAAGTAGTATAGACAGAAGAAGAGAGGGAGAGATGTTGTGAGGATGTGTTTCTGTATTGAGTATACTGCTCTATTTATAGGAAAAATAGAGCAGTTACTGAGAGCAAAAACGTGCCCAACAAAACAGGAGTCAAGGGCATGAGAATAGCCCTCAACAGCTGAACAGGAAACAGTCACATTTGACTGATTTGCTCAAAACACATACAGTGAATGTGGACACTCCACATTACACACACAAGCCCAAAAACACGAGTAAAAGTGGGCCAGGGCCCGCACCGCAGGTGCATTACCCAAGCCCGAGCCGAGTCAGGTCGGCGCGCGCGTGTGTTTGGACCCAAACCCACAGGCCCAACACTCTCAACAAAACTCTCTTTGTTCATTCTATTAACCCATTAAGACTAATGGGTAATATAAACAAAAGAAACTCCCTTCTCCCCACCGATGTGGGAAAGCTAGGAATGAAGAAAGGCAGCCATCATTCCAACAGACCAATTTCATTAGATGTTGATTTACGTGTTAATGACGATGGCGACAGTTGTTATTCCTATGGCGGTGTTGTTGGTGACAATATTTACATTCTATATCGTGTTGCGAGTGTCATGCTCTTTGATTTCGGAAATGCATCTCGACAACTTGTTTCTCAACATCCTTTATTCCTTTTCCCTAGGATCGTCACTCCAATTTCCAGCTTTTGGAACCGTTCTTGTCAAGCCCGACCCCGTGGCCTACTACTGTTCCAATGCGCCAGCAGCGGAGATAAATCGGTTCAAGACTTCAAGTCACTTTGCTAACTCTTGTTCTTATGTAGATGTACAACTGTACAATGTGATTAGTTTATATGATATCTTTGAATTATTTGAGCTGTTGCTTTATCTTTTTTTTTTAATTAAGCAAGTGTATATGATATAAAGAAGGCTATGTAATAGTTTAGTTTTATTTTAAGACAATTAACTTTTGTTGGAGAAAAAAGCAAATGTATATTTTTGAGTTGTTGACTTTTTTCATAGCTTGATAAAATCTGCATTTTAATTAATTTATTAGTCTATTATATATCAGATCCCTATATGTGCAAATGAATATCACGGACCTCACTAACATTACAAAAATCTTTAAATCACAAAAGTCGTACCCCTATCTTGTGATGCAGTATGTTATGAGTGGGCATTATGTTGTACTCCTTACATTCATATCCAAATACAACATCATATCCTTTTTTTCCACTACTCATAATAAAAGAACACAAAAACTTTGAAAAAACCGTCTCTTACTATGTTATTGAGAGATCACTTACATCATACCTTTTTAGATACCTTTTTGTATCCCTCTTTCAATTGACCGTGACTCAAAATGTAACTTTTTTTTGGTATAGGAATTTAGTCTAGTGACAGATAGTTAGCTCATGCATCAATGTATGGTTGATGCATAAATTGAAATAGTATATAGACTGAGTAAACAAAATTCAGTCTTGTGACGACAATTAAGTCATGGACTCATACATGGTTGATGTATAAATCGAGATTATCTGTAGATTGAATAAGCATAATGTTTTTCTAAGACTATGAAGACGATAATTAAACAAATTATTGTTGTAATCTACTCGTAACTAATAATGTCTAATTCATTGAAAGTCGATGGCCTGAATCTTTACCTTTTGCCACCGGAGCATTACAAATGGAAATTACGTACTTAGCATATATAAGACGACATAAGACAGCATACTCCGTAAGTCTGTATAATAAGAGTGTTTCACAGGAAAAAAAGATTATACATCGAATGTACTACCTCAAATTAGTATGATTTTGAGTTTTTGTGCATTTTTTCGAGCTTAAAGTTTATAAATTATATTTTACATCTTATATATGATATTTTTTGAGTTTTATTGTAATTTTTTTGAGCTTAATGTTCAAATTGAATAGTGCCCTAAACTCAAAAACTTTATAGTATAACTCATACTTTTTAATACTAAACTAAAAAACTTTATTGTAAAGCTCGAAAATTATATTATCTGTGGTAGTACATCAGAGGTATAATCCACTTACTGTGTTTCACTATTTGATGATTAAAAAACAATGTTTTACAAAGGTTTGCACAAGAAGATAGTATGTCACATATTGTCCTACGTATATTATAATCCATTTCTCGGTCGGAAAAAAAGATCATTTTCGATAAACCAGATGCATAGTTAACAAGGTTCACGCGTTTGTCTTAGAATTCACACAACCTACCAATGCTTCTCAGGAACAAAGACTAATAAGTCTTATGTATAAGGGTTTTTAAATAAATTATAAAACCATAATATTAACAAAGACTTTGATGCCCTTATCATAGAAAACGGTGATTTGTGAAAACTATTTTATTGGGTTATTTGGATAAACACTTGAATTTACGACATTACTTGTGAATGAAACAGTTTTATAAAAGAATTACTTTTTTTTCTGCATAACGCCATATATGTAACTAAGGCTGGTCAACCGCTCGGGCCATGCCGGTTTGGGGGCGGGTCGGGCTAGCGGTAAGGGACCTGGAACCGACCCTAGATGGGTCAGGCTGGGGGCGAGCTGGAAAAATGAAGACCCGAGGTACGGGTTTAGGGCGAGCTTAGGGCAAGTTGGGTGCGGGTTCGGGCTGGGGCGGGCCGTGTTAATGCTGACTCGATCGACGGTTTGGGCCGGACTGACCCATTCTTTTGACCAGCCCTATATACCTGCCCGGTCTTTTAACCAGCCCTATATATAACTACCTAAAATAACTTCTCTATATAATTATGATAGCAAATGAAAATCTGCCACGTAATCAATTTTCGCCTCCAAAAGTCTCCATATAAAGGACTTGGAAAGGACAACTAGTACCACTAATAACAATTCAACAAAAACGGAATATACCATACTAAATCATAAACTAATTTATAAAAATAATACACCGTAGAAAAATATATTAATTCAATAATATTACTAAGTAGTAAATAGACCAAAACGTTACTATCATACATTACTTAAATCCACTCAACATTTGCTTATAAAACACTAGATATATACATAGCTTGTTTTACTACATGATTGACCCGAAAAATATGGCCTTCGTCAAGGCAAAAGAATTTGGTGGAAAAATAATTGGAAGATCAAATAGTAAAGAGTTTCTACCACGTCTACCAAGTTACGTTAGGTTATCAAATAAAAATAAAGATATTGACGATACAAAATACGATGATCAAGGTGGTGTGACGACCCCAAAAGGTCACGTACCGGTTATGGTAGGTAATGAAGAAGGGAAATTGAAGAAATTTGTCGTTCCGACTTGGTTTATGAAGGATCCTTCAATGGTGGATTTGCTTCAATTATCGGCCGACGAATTTGGTTATAATCATCAAGGTGTATTACATATCCCTTGTGATATTGAAATTTTTCAAAGTATTATTGCGAAGTTATCTAAAAAGGGTAGATCATTGTCTCTTTAATGTGGCTTTTATTAGTATATATGAAATATTATTGATTGTTTGAGAAATATTATATACTCCAACTGTCCGGGCGACTAGTTTACATTTGCTTTACTATCTGAGCTAGCTGACACTTCTGGTGATAATCGTCGTTACAAAAGTGAGATTTTTTCGACGGAATTGAATTATTTCTACCATTTCTTGTATAATTATATGTCCAACTCGTTGTATAATATGGTGTTGGAATTGTGTAATATATTACATGGATTGTTTTAATTTGCTTTGCTAGTATACAATGTATGGCTCGCATGGTGGTTAACGTTAGTGATATAATTTGCTACTTCCGTTTTTGATTTTTATATTGGTTTAGAGGAGCGCACTATACGGGAAGAGTCGAATCTTCACCTTGTGGTTAGAGAGCTTTTACTACTTGAAATAGCTCTTGTTCTTACTGATATAATATGTTGTGTTCAATGACGTAGCTACCTTAATTAGGGCTAGACTAAGCTCTAGTTCGTGTAGGTTTATGAGTTATTTTGAGTAGCTTTTAAGACAAATTACATGTGTAGCGCCGTGATGAAGTTGTTAGCTTAGTAGAAATAAAATACATGTTCAATTCTTCTACTCAGCATGTTTTCTCCAACATTTTGATAAAACTTTTTTTACCTTAATTTTGGCTTTGACGGCCTATTAGTTTTTTAGGCCTTTTAACTTACTTTTTTTCTTTTTATATCCTACCGGTGATAGTGCGACAAGGGATCATTCTCAATGAAAGTAAAGTCGACGGATAACTTATAAAAAGACATTTATTAAAAACTTTTTCATTGTATGTGTAGATTTTTTGTTCACAGATTAGATTAATATGTATTGAGTAATGTTTTTTAAGAAAAACATGCATTCCATATCTAAACAACAATGAAAAAAACCATTATTTAATTTACGGAGTAATGTTTTAACATTTAACTCTACCTAAAATTATATTTTGGCTGCTTTCATTTGTAAAAATAACGTGTTACGAGTATTATATTATAGGCTCGAGTTTTTTTTACACCATTTTGATAAATAGTTTTAAAACTGACTCAAAATGACAAATATTTATTTTTTGAACATTATTTTAAAAACGTTTTCGTTAATTATGTCAGGAAAGGGGCTTAGTATGAAATACTCCATATAATTCATTGGCTAACAAATTAAACTAATGAAGAACTTCCATCACATGCATACGCGTACGTAATATAATAACCTAACCATAATATTTAGTAGTTTATCGGAAGTTGCATGTCAATGTTATTGTGGTTGCATGAATTCGATCAAAACTTCAAGAAAGAATCTTACTTATTTAGAGGTCACATTCCTTTAATTGCCGTCTTCTTGCTAAATATGTTGACACTTTATATATTAATGATTTCATTAGCGTGTGTTCTTCAGAAATATAATAAATTTATATTCTCTTCGTCTATCTTTTACTCAAGATAAGTTTCTAAATTTATTTCACGAGAAAGTGAAATGTGAACTCATTTTTTTTGCCATATTTTAATGAATTACGGAGTATTTATCTTGTATTGTATATCTTTCCTGATCATACATTTTTGTAAGACGTACCTAGGCAAACATGTTAGAAAAACCGCACTCAAAGAAAAATATACGAAACACTGCTTGAATCTAAATTCACTCATAATACGAATCTTATAAACGTACAATTGTTTCGCGATAAGTTTCTAGAGGGCGTTAGACTTAAAATTCATCGATATACTTGGTTTGTATTGACTCGAGATAAGCTTCTAGAGGTTGAAAGAAAAACCAACAAGTCCAACAACTAAAGTTTCGTGAAAAAACATCTTCACCCTAAAAAGCAATAATGATACACCATGCTTTAGTTTGTCTGTTTGAATGTTTCGTCACCGAAATTTAGAGGATATAATAGATGTAGCACAAATTTTCATTGAACACGAGAGAAGATGAGACATATCCGTCGTTAATAAAGACGAGTCGAGTTCTTTCTTACAGAGAGGTAAGTGGGAGTGCAAGTGGGGATCAATATAGCTCTCCATTTGCTCTCCCACTTGCCTCCTTGTGAGAGGGAATTCGATCTGTTTACATTGAAAACGGCTATACCCGTATTCAATAAGACCAACCGTAGATGTAACTATGTAAGGCCTTGTTCTTTTGGGCTGAATAGGAGCTGAACTGAACTGAACTAAACTTATAGGAGCTGAACTGAACTTATAGGAGCGGCTGAACTGAACTGAACTGAACTTATAGAAGTTGAACTGAACTTATAGGAGCTGAACTGAACTGAACTTATAGGAGCTGAACTGAACTGAACTTATAGGAGCTGAACTGAACTTATAGGAGCTGAACTGAACTAAACTAAACTTATAGGATCTGAACTTTTCTGAACTTAATTTTACTTAATTGAATAATTTATAGAATCTAAAATTTACTAAACTGAACTTTATTACATAAGGTAAGATAATAACATAATTCCGATTTATATACATTGGTTTGTTCAAATAGATTACTACGTTGACATCATCTTTATCTGTATCTTTATCTTTTGGAAATGACTGTCATAAAAAAAGTATACTCTAAAACATAAGGTAAGATAATAACATAATTCCGATTTATGTACATTGGTTTGTTCAAATAGATTGCTACGTTTACATTACGATAAAAAAAATAATCACATATTACCTCGTTTTCTAACCATCTATTTCCATATCATCATCTTCCTCATCACTTTCTTCTTTATCTTCACTATCACTCGTAACAACGAATCTATTGCCTCTCCAAATGTATTTTACTATCTTGTTTCGTACCTTGAACATGGTTTTTTTCCGTTTATCATCAAACATGCCCAAATCTACTGTTCCTTGAATATTCACTTCATGTTGTATAATAGGTATTCAAAGAGTATGCATCCTTATAAAATTATGGAGTGTGAATGTATAAAACAATAATAGACATTTGATACTTTTGTGACATTCGGGGCATAATTTTTAACACCCACTTTTTTTTTTCAATTGACCAAATGTCATTCCACTAATTAATGTCAAATGTTTTTTTATCGGTTTTTATAAATAATATATTCCGTATAATTTTTCTGAACTTAATTTGTAAGAATTGAATTTTTCTGAACTGAACTTATAAGAGCTGAACTGAACTGAACTGAACTGAACTATAGGAGCTGAACTGAACTGAACTTATAGGAGCTGAACTGAACTGAACAGAACTTATAAGAGCTGAACTAAACTTATAGGAGCTGAACTGAACTTAAAGAGGCTGGGTTTAAGTCCAAAAGAACAGGGCCTAAGTGGTCAGCCGATCAATTAAACAAGAGTAATTTACGACCACCTTAGTAGTGTAAAACATTGACCTTCATTGTCATTGACAGTTGACCAGTCTTTGGTCGTACGTAATTGCACATTTGTAACCACAAAGGACATTACAAACTAATGAACTATTGGCCAAGGAGTCATATGACCATCACGTATTGAATGAGAAATAAGAAACGTTGACAAATAGAACAATAATTACACAAATTGTAAGCTTAAATAATAACCTTGATAGCTCGTAAGGGTGTAATCTTTTGATTAAAATTTGGTGAAATTTTACAAGGCTATAAATTTGAACTTCTATAAGATCAGCAATCTTGACGGTCTTTGTACAGGTTATTTATGAACTTAAACTACGTTTTATTGACTTTTAGTTTGGTTAACCTGTTATACGTGGGTTGTCTCATACACATTAAAGATAACGACTGCAGCCTGCGGGTTCCCTCACCATATAAAAAACAATACTCAGTAAAAGAAACTAATACAATTTTTACGATTCTCTAAACAAATGTAGCTTAAATATATAATATACTCGTCATATACTCCGTAGTATATGAATATTTTAAATATTTTGTGTGAGTATGAGAATATGGCTTTCCATATGAAGATATGTATAAGTTCGGCCAACATTCTATAAACATTACCTATATATCCTAAATTTATTGGACAAACAACTGGACGTGGTAGAAGTTCTCATGTTCGATTAAACCATCAGATAACACGTATTTATCCATTTTCTCGATAAACCGAGTTACCCCCGAAAAACGTTTATCGCATACGGACACCCTCAAATCTCCTCCGTTTATGCTCAACGTTTGCGTGGGAGCTTTATCTGAGCTAATAAAATGTTTTTGTGATTTACTGCCATTTCTGACCTGGGGCCACAAAATACGGAAAACCGTGTATTATATATAGGCGGTAATTTGGGCCGTTAGGGAGGTCGTACGAAGCTGCGTTTCAGTTTATCACGATTTTTGTACCACGTGTCCTGGGACGTGGTAGAAGTTACCATGCTCGATTAAACCATCAGATAACACGTATTTATCCATTTTCTCGATTAACCGAGTTACCCCCGAAACACGTTTATCGCATACGGACACCCTCAAATCTCCTCCGTTTATACTCAAAATTTGCGTGGGAGCTTTATCTGACCCAATAAATTCTTTGTATGATTTACTGCCATTTCTGATCCTGGGGCACAAAATACCGAAAATCGTGTATTATAGGCTGTAATTTGGGTCATTCGGGAGGTCGTACTGGGCTGCGTTTCAGTTTCTCATGACTTTTGAACCACGTGTCCTGTGCCATGTTAGAAGTTACCATGTTCGATTAAACTATCAGATAACACGTATTTATCCATTTTCTCGATAAACCGAGTTACCCCTGAAAAATATTTATCGCATACGGACACCCTTAAATCTCCTCCGTTTATGCTCAAAATTTTCGGGGAGCTTTATCTGACCAAATAAAATGTTTGTGTTATTTACTACCATTTCTGACCCGGGGCCACAAAATACGGAAAACCGTGTATTATATAGGCTGTAATTTGGGCCGTTCGAGAGGTCGTACTAGGCAGCGTTTCAGTTTCTCTCGATTTTTGTACCACGTGTCCTGGGACGTGGTAGAAGTTAACAAGTTCGATTAAACCATCAGATAACACGTATTTATCCATTTTCTCGATAAACCGAGTTACCCCTGAAAAACGTTTATCGCATACGGACACCCTCAAATCTCCTCCGTTTATGCTCAAAATTTGCGGAGAGCTTTATCTGAGCAAATAAAATGTTTGTGTTATTTACTGCCATTTCTGACCCGGGGCCACAAAATACGGAAAACCGTGTATTATAGGCTGTAATTTGGGCCGTTCGAGAGGTCGTACTGGGCTGCGTTTCAGTTTCTCATGTCTTTTAAACTACGTGTCCTGGACCGTGGTAGAATTTACCATGTTCGATTAAACCATCAGATAACACATATTTATCCATTTTCTTGATAAACCGAGTTGACCATGAAAAACGTTTATCGCATACCAACATCCTCAAATCTCCTCCGTTTATGCTCAAAATTTGCATGGGAGATATATCTGAGCTACAAAAATGTTTGTGTGATTTACTGCCATTTCTGACCAGGGGCCATAAAATACCGAAAACCGTGTATTATAGACTGTAATTTGTGCCGTTCGGAAGGTCGTACTGGGCTGCGTTTCAGTTGCTCATGACTTTTGAACCACGTGTCCTGGGACGTGGTAGAAGTTACCATGTTCGATTAAACCAACAGATAACACGTATTTATCCATTTTCTCGATAAACGGAGTTACCCCCGAAAAACGTTTATCGCATACGGACACCCTCAAATCTCCTCCGTTTATGCTCAAAATTTACGTGGGAGCTTTATCTGAGCCAATAAAATGTTTGTGTTATTTACTGCCTTTTCTGACCCGGGGCCACAAAATACGGAAAACCGTGTATTATAGGCTTTAATTTGGGCCGTTCGGAAGGTCGTACTGGGCTGCGTTTTAGTTTCTCACGATCTTTGTACCACGTGTCCTGGACGTGGTAGAAGTTACCATGTTCGATTAAATCATCAGATAACACGTTTTTATCCATTTTCTCGATAAACCGAGTTACCCCCGAAAAACGTTTATCGCATACCGACACCCTCAAATCTCCTCCGTTTATGCTCAAAATTTGCGTGAGAGCTTTATCTGAGCCAATAAAATGTTTGCGGAATTTACTCCCATTTCTGACCCAGGGCCACAAAATACCGAAAATCGTGTATTATATTGGCTGTAATTTGGGCCGTTCGGGAGGTCGTACTAGGCTGCGTTTCAGTTTCTCAGAACTTTTGAACCACGTGTCCTGGGCTGTGTTAGAAGTTACCATGTTCGATTAAATCATTAGATAACACGTATTTATCCATTTTTTCCAGAAACTGAGTTACCCTCGAAAAACGTTTATCGCATACGGACACCCTCAAATCTCCTCCGTTTATGCTCAAAATTTGCGTGCGAGCTTTATTTGAGCTAATAATAAGTTTGTGTGATTTACTGCCATTTCTGACCAGGGGCCACAAAATACGGAAAACCGTTTATTATAGGCTGTAATTTGGGCTGTTCGGGAGGTCGTACTAAGCTGCGTTTCAGTTTCTCACGATTTTAGTACCACGTGTCCTGGGACGTGGTAGAAGTTACCATGTTCGATTAAACCATCAGATAACACGTATTTATCCATTTTCTCGATAAACCGAGTTACCCCTGAAAAACGATTATCGTATACCGAAACCCTCAAAACTTTTCCGTTTATGCTCTAAATTTGCGTGGGAGCTAAATCTGAGCTAATAAAATGTTTGTGTGATTTACTGCCATTTCTGACCCAGGGCCATAAAATACTGAAAACCGTGTATTATAGGCTGTAATTTAAGCTGTTCGGGAGGTCGTATTAGGCTGCGTTTCAGTTTCTCACGATTTTTGTACCACGTGTCCTGGGACGTGGTAGAAGTTACAATGTTCGATTAAACCATCAGATAACACGTATTTATCCATTTTCTCGATAAACCGAGTTACCCCCGAAAAACGTTTATCGCATACGGAAATCCTCAAATCTCCTCCGTTTAAGCTCAAAATTTTCGTGGGAGCTTTATCTGAGGCAATAAAATGTTTGTGTGATTTACTGCCATTTCTGACCCAGGGCCACAAAATAACGAATATCGTGTAATATATAGGCTGTAATTTGGGCCGTTCGAGAAGTCGTACTGGCTGCGTTTCAGTTTCTCACGATTTTTTTACCACGTGTCCTGGGACGTGGTAGAAGTTACTATGTTCGATTAAACCATCAGATAATACGTTTTTATCCATTTTCTCGATAAACCGAGTTACCCATGAAAAACGTTTATCGTATACCGACACCCTCAAATCTCCTCCGTTTATGCTCAAAATTTGCGTGGGAGCTTTATCTGAGCTAAAAAAATATATTTGTTTGATTTACTGCCATTTCTGACCAGGGGCCATAAAATACTGAAAACCGTGTATTATAGGCTGTAATATGGGCCGTTCGTGAGGTCGTACTAGGCTGCGTTTCAGTTTCTCACGATTTTTGTACCACGTGTCCTCGGACGTGTTAGAAGTTACCATGTTCGATTAAACCATCAGATAACACGTATTTATCCGTTTTCTCGATAAACCGAGTTACCCCGGAAAAACGTTTATCGCATACGGACACCTAGGGGTGAGCATAACCGTATATTCGATACGGTTTTCAAAACCGTATCGGATATCCGGTTTTAAAAATCTCAATTTTAAGTATCCTTATCCGATACGGATTTTCCGTATATCCGGAAACCGTATATCCGATTTTTCCGTATATCCGGAAACCGTATATCCGGTATCCGGTTTTTCATTTAATTATGTAAAATTTTATGTCTTATTTTTAATTTTTTTGTGATTTTATGATTTTTCTTAATAAGTTAAAAGAGTATCACATATTATAAGAATAAATAACTTAAAAATGTATAAAAGTAATAAGATTGAGTCACGGATATACTCGACATTTAGTGGTTTTATGATTTTATTTTTATATTTTATATTAAAAATAGGAACCGTATCGGAAACCGTATATCCGGTTTCATATTTGGCGATACGTATCCGATACGGTTTTTTATAAACCGTATCGTATATACGGAAATTCGTATCGGATATACGGAAATCCGTATAATTGAAACCGTATATCGTATCGGATACGTATAATAAAACCGTATCGTATATTTTTGCTCAGCCTTACGGACACCTTCCAATATCTTCCGTTTATGCTTAAAATTTGCGTGGGAGCTTTATCTGAGGCAATAAAATGTTTGTGTGATTTAGTGCCATTTCTGACCCAGAACCACAAAATACCGAAAATCGTGTATCATGTTCGATTAAATCATCAGATAACACGTATTTATCCATTTTCTCAATAAACCGAGTTACCCCTGAAAAACGTTTATCGCATACGAACACTATCAAATCTCCTCCGTTTATGCTCAAAATTTTCGTGGGATCTTTATCTGAGTTAATAAAATGCTTTTGTGATTTACTGTCATTTCTGACCCGGGGCCACAAAATACTGAAAACCGTGTATTATAGGATGTAATTTAGGCCGTTTGGGAGTTCGTACTAGGCTGCATTTCAAATTCTCACGATTTTTGTACCACGTGTCCTAGGACGTGGTAGAAGTTACCATGTTCGATTAAACCATCAGATAACACGTTTTTATCCATTTTCTCGATAAACTGAGTTACCCCCGAAAAACGTTTATCGCATTCCGACACCCTCAAATCTCCTCCGTTTATGCTCAAAATTGGTGTGGGAGCTTTATCTGAGCTAATAAAGTGTTTGTGTGATTTAGTGCCATTTCTGACCCGGGGCGACAAAATACTGAAAACCGTGTATTATAAGCTGTAATTTGGGCCGTTCGGGAGGTCGTACTAGGCTGCGTTTCAGTTTCTCACGATTTTTGTACCACGTGTCCTGGGACGTGGTAGAAGTTACCATGTTCGATTAAACCATCAGATAACACGTATTTATCCATTTTCTCGATAATCCGAGTTGCCCCCGAAAAACGTTTATCGCATACGGACACCCTCAAATCTCCTCCTTTTATGCTCAAAATTTGCGTTGGAGCTTTATCCGAGCCAATAAAACTTTTGTGTGATTTACCTCCATTTTTGACCCGGGGCCACAAAATACCTAAAATCGTGTATTATAGACTGTAATTTGGGCCGTTCAGAAGGTCGTACTAGGCTGCGTTTCAGTTTCTCATGATTTTTTAACCACGTGTCCTTGGCCGTGGTAGAATTTACCATGTTCAATTAAACCATCAGATAACACGTTTTTATCTGTTTTCTCGATGAACCGAGTTACCCCTGAAAAACGTTTATCGCATAGCGACACCCTCAAATCTCCTCCGTTTATGCTCAAAGTTTGCGTGGGAGATTTATCTGAGCTAATAAAATGTTTGTGTGATTTACTATTATTTCTTACCCAGGGCCACAAAATACTGAAAACCGTGTATTATAGGCTGTAGCTAGAGCTGATCAAATGGCCCAGGCCCGCTAGCCCGGCCCGGCCCAGCCCGATTTTTTCCCGGGCCCGGGCCTTGATATTTTGCCCGAAAAGCCCATGGCCTGAATCATATAATTGGGCTGGACTTGGGCTTACTGTAAGGCCCGAATTTTGGCCCGGCCCGACCCGAACATATGCAAAATTTACGATTTTATGTATATAATTTAAGGATGTACAAAAGCAATGAGACTTAATAAATAAAATAAAATTTAACCAAACAATTACTTATCTAGTAAATGGGCATACCGATATGTTTCCTAGTATTAATTAGTGTGATAAGCCTTACAAGCTTACGAATTTTTTTTACAACTATTAGTTTGATAAATGTTCTAATGATTTTGTTTACCACACTAATACAATAATTTGCTTCCCAACATTACGGTTAATGTGTCATAAGTCAATGATTTCTAGCCAAAAGAACAACATAACAAGTCCAACACTATAACATCATAAAGCGTACACAATACTAATATACGTACATAATTATACTAATGAAATTGTGCACTAATTAGTTTGTGCGAGTCACCCTAAATAGAAGGTGAATAAAATCTATATTACATTTCTACTTCTTATAATTAGAAAATTTTCATAGTTGTATACGGATATTTTGCTAACAAATTATTTAGGGATAATTCCCATGGTACCCCTGAGGTTTGGACTTTTTCACGTGGTACCCAGTTTTTTAAGAATCTGCTCATGGTACCCCTCAACTTTCCTTTTAGTGCACGATCTACCCTGAACCCTTAACTCTGTCAAATTTGTTAACGACAGAGTGAGTTTGTTGAATTTCAAATTTTGGGGGGAAAAGTAGTTATAATTAACTACTTTTTCAAATAATAAACCAATAACTATTTTGCACCAAATACCCTTAAGGTTTGAAAGTTGTGCACAATCTACCCCTGCCACCAAAAATACCTGTAACGACCATAAAACTAGCCGTTGGGACTGAAATTATGCTATTTGGCTCCCTATATAAGATACTTTGCTTCCATTCAATTGAGAGCACAAACCATTCATCTTAAAAACACACATTTATACTCAAAACACAAATTCATTCTAAAATACTTGGCATGGAATCATCTAATTCTAGATCAAATTCAAAAGGGGTGCAATTAGATAACAAAAATTGCCCTAAATGCAAAAGAAGATTCAACATAAGGTCATCCGGACCTATGGCAGCAAACCCTTCAAGATTATACTACAAATGTGATGAATGTGAATATTTTCAATGGTGTAAACAGAAAAATGAAGACATCGCTGATTATGATGAAGATGAAACTCAACAACTACATATTGTCATTCAAGAGTTGAAGAAGAAGTTGAAGGAACAAACAACTATAATTTGTGACTTAAAAAGAGATGTTCTAGATTTGTCTAAAATGTTTCAATTTAGTTTGAAAACATTCATAATAATGTATACTTTTCTAGTCTATATTATAATGAAGTAAGCATTATAATCAACATTGTCATCCAAGATTAGCAATATACTAATTATAAGCACTATAATTAACATTGTCATCAAAGTTGGCCTTGACACCTTGACATTACAAACTGGTAAGTCACAAAAAACTGTACTATCTGCCCAAAAAATTTACCAACTAGATGATTAAACTAACATAACAAGTTTGCCTTAAACTGATTACCATTTCACCATTTAACAACCCAAAATATTCTACTTAGAAGTTGGAGTTGACATTACAAACATAGACATGTTATAATGTCAATTACAACTCCTACAAAAAGTTGTAACCTAAGCTTTCATAATTAGTTTGACAATAAATAAAATGTTACCACATTTACTTCACATTCAAATGGGTGGTTGATTTGTTGAGGTTGAAGCAGTTGATTCTTTTCTTTTCTTTGTTGTTGGGCCACCTTGGCATGACCTTGCATTGTGGCCTAATGACTTTCAAATAGAACATTTGATTGTGGTGGACCTCCTGCCTTTCTTTCTCTTAGGTTCATCATGCTTCCTCTTCCTCTGTCTTGCTGGCCTTCCTGCTGATCTCTCTTGAACTGGTGGCAGGACCTTAGGGAACTGAAATTGTGGCCACTGCTCCTTATCAGGCATAGGGTGCATGATTGTGCTATAAGTTAACTTATAGCATAAACCAGAGAAGTAGGCATTCAAATATTGCATTGGTTCTTCTTTGTTGTGATAAATGGCCCTACATGCATGCCTACATGGTATTCCAGTCACCTGCCATTCCCCACACAAACATGTTGCAGTAGTCAAGTCACTGGAAATGCAGTAATGGTACCTTCCACCACCTCATATTCCCCACCTCCTGCTTTTATAACCCTACAATGCCTTCAATCTGAGCAGTTAGAATCAATCAAAGATTTTGCATAAGGGGTTGGATCATAGGGTTCCATATTCTGAGCCTTATCAATTCTTTCACCTATCTTCTCCATATGATATCGTTTGATGCCTTCCATTAGGGACATAACTGGTTTCTCCCTCAGTTCATTCATTAGTGCATTGAAGGACTCCACAAAGTTGGAGGTATTATGATCACAAGCTACCAATGCATCAAACTGATGTTTGGACCACTGCTGTGGAACCTTAGACAAGTACTCAACAGCTCCTTTACAAAGTCTGCTTATACCATCCATTGCTTTATTGAAGACAAATGTTGATGTTGCATTGGCAGCCATCCAAAATAGGTCATGATAGGCAGGCCCCCCCATTTCTCCTTGAAATTTGTGTACAAATGTTGAGCACAAATTCTTCTTGTTGCAGTTGGGAACTCCTTTTGTAAAGCCTTCTCAACCCCTTTCATTCTGTCACTAATGAAAGTCCAATCCCACTTAGTACATCCCTCTTTTTCAAATGCAATTCTCAAATTTCTGAAAAAGTAACTCCATGTTTCAGTTGATTCCTTACCAACAATGGCATAAGCTATGATATACAAGTTATTGTTGCCATCTAATGACAAGGCAGACAATAACATTCCCTTAAACCTACCCTTTAGATGACACCCATCTACTCCTATTATTGGTCTACAACCCCTCAAAAATCCCCTTGTCCAAGCTGTAAAACTCACAAACATCCCTTTAAAGAAGGTCAAATTGTCAGAATTAGGAGAATGCCATGTTATAAGGGCCCAAGAACCAGGGTTAGTTGCCTTTATCATCTCAGCATAAGCTGCTAGAAAAGAATAACTGTCTTCATGTCCCCCAAACATTTTATCAACAACTAGACTTCTCACCTTGTACATTGTCCTAACAGCCACACTTATCCCAAACTTACCCATTAACAAGTCAGCCATGCTCTTCACTGGCATGTGAGGATTTGTAGTCAACTCAAGTTCTAATTTAGAAGCCATCCAATCTGTTGTTGCCATTGGATTCCTCTTCAGGAAATGACAATGCTTATGATAGCCATTAATTGTCTTTATAGCCCAAGTCAACTTATCAGGGATTGTAGAAACATGAATCTTCTAAGTACAATGCTCTCTACTACATTCAGCTGTGTACCTCAACTTATCAGATTTGATGACTATAACATTAAACCCTTCTTGAATGCAGTAGTCAGACAACACTGACATAAATGCTGCCTTGGAAGGAAAAAGTAACCAAGGACTCAATGAAATCTCACCCCACCTTTGAGGTAGATACATAGTACCATTCTTAAAAGACTTCTCTAAATAATGATCCCCTTCTTCTTCTGCTTCTTCAACTCTTACTTTGTCAAATGGATGCATTTTATTAGGATCCTGCTCCATAGACTCAAATGAGTCCTCATCCTCACTACCTCCACTACCCCCACTGCTATCTTCACTCTCTTCATCAGTGTCAGTGTATTCTTCCTCCTCCTCATCACTTTCTTGACCTTCATCCTCATCCAAAGACACACTTATGGGCGCACCCCTTCTCTGACCCCTCCCTGTCCTTGTCTGATTATAATCAACATCAGGTTGAGATGTTGTCCCCCTAGAATGTGAAGTATAAATGCCTTTTCTTTTAGCAGTTGATTTTGGAATTTTTTGCTTTGTTTGAGGCTTTTTTTTAAATATTTGAGACATGTTGGGGGTACATTCAGGGGTACTCTCTTCTTGTGTGGTAAATCTGTTTGCAGTTGGGCAATGTTGTGTGAATTGACTTGGATTGGGGTTTGTTTGTGTTTTAGGTATTTCTCCACTAGTTGAATTTTCTGTAAATTGAGTAGGAATAGGGCTTGTTTGTGTTTCAGGTATTTGTTCACTTGTTGAATTTTTTGTAAATTGATTAGGAATAGGGTTTGTTTGTGTTTCAGGTATTTTTCCACTGGTTGAATTTTCTGTAAACTGAGTTGGTATAGGGTTTGATTGAGATTCAGGTATTTCTTGATTCATTTCCTCTTGGTTTGTTTGAGTTGGAGTTGGAATGAGGTTTGTTTGAGCTTGAGGTATCTCATGACTTGTTGAGTACTTGCTGGAGTCATGTGATAACTCTTGAGATTCATAAACTCTAACAAAAATAGTCTCATTACTTTCAACATCCATAACAGGTACTTCAATAGCCAAAGGTTCAGCGTCTAGTATTTCATCATCCATTTCAACCTCCACTCTGTTTTTCACCATCTCCTCCTTCTCCTTCTTCCTATGTTCTTCCTCCTCTCTTTGTTTTTTTAATTCTGCCACTAACCCAAACTCTTTAATTGGGTTATTTGTCTCCTCAATCCACACCATAATTGTATCACTACTTTCATAATCCCAAAACATTTTCAGTAAATCACCATCATTCCTGATATACTTCTTACTATCATTTCTCCCTCTATAATACATATCATACACCATAGGTAGTAATACTTGTTGTTTCAAAGACACGACCTCAAGATCAGCGATAACATCAAGGAGTTGTACAAAATCCACATCATAAATAGCATAATCAAATGCTTTTTCCTTATAGTGACACTGCAACCAAAACGCAGCTTCCATCCTACCAATTTCAAACTCAACATAAATCAAACCCAACAAACAACAAAAACCCTAATAATTTCTTCATAATTATACTCAGTCAAACCCAACATAAATCACATAAACCCTAATTTTTTTTTTTTGGAAAAACATAAACTCTACATTTTACTCATGAGGAACTATTCACAAAAACATCAGAAATCCTAAATAATTATTAGATAAAAGACACAATCAAACACAATCAAACACAACAAATACTAAAATTATAAAGCAAAAAGACACAACTACATACATGCAAGTAAGAAGACACAACTACATACATGTAAAATCAGACTAAATCACAAACCTAATTATAAACATAAAACAACAAAATTAAATAATTACCTAGATGAGAAATATCAAGAACACAATAACTAGGATAAACGGATGAAAACCCTTAATTATCGATCAATAGGGATGGTAATATTAGATGATGTGCAGATGATTTCTGGTTGTGGTGGTTGATGTGATTGATTTTGGAGGGAGAGTATATGGGTCGTTAGTTGTTATGAGGAAATGAGAGGGAGTGTTTTGTTTATTACTTTTATGAGGGAAGTGAGAGGGAAATGGGGGGGAAGTAAGGGAAATAGAAAAAGAGGATAACGACGTGATAACAGAAATAAAAGTAAGGGTAGATCGTGCACTAAAATGAAAGTTAAGGGGTACCATGTGCAGATTCTTAAAAAGCTGGGTACCACGTGAAAAAGTCCAAACCTCAGGGGTACCATGGAATTATCCCAATTATTTAATAACATAATGAGGGTTTCTTAAGTTATGTGTAGAGTAAAGATTAAAGCCCGAATCGGCCCAAATAAGCCCAAAAGCCCGTTTTAAGCCCGCATGGGCAGGGTTTGGGCCGATAAAATAGGCCCGCGATTGTAGCCCGACCCGGACCGACCCGCACACCTGGGCTTAATTTAATACCTTGACCCGGCCCAAACCCGACCCGGCCCACGATCACCTCTAGCTGTAGCTTGGGCCGTTCAGGAGGTCGTACTAGGCTGCGTTTCAGTTTCTCACGATTTTTGTACCACGTGTCCTCGGACGTGGTAGAAGTTACCATGTTCGATTAAACCATCAGATAACACGTATTTATCCATTTTCTCGATAATCCGAGTTGCCCCCGAAAAACGTTTATCGCATACGGACACCCTCAAATGTCCCCCTTTTATGCTCAAAGATTGCGTGGGAGCTTTAACTGAGCTAATAAAATGTTTGTGTGCTTTACTGCCATTTCTTACCCAGGGCCACAAAATACCGAAAATCGTGTATTATAGGTTGTAATTAGAGCCGTTCGGGAGGTCGTACAAGGCTGCGTTTCAGTTTATCATGATTTTTGTACCACGTGTCCTGGGACGTGGTAGAAGTTACCATGTTCAATTAAACCATCAGATAACACGTTTTTATCCATTTTCTTGATAAACCGAGTTACCCTTGAAAAACGTTTATCGCATACCGACACC
>JAIUZE010009477.1:0-35029 GCA_022085475.1 Heliosperma pusillum | reverse complement strand
GCCCTCTTCTGCCTTGGATCTCCTGTATTTATAAGCCTTCAAAACCCTAATGCCTTCAAAACCCTAATTATTTCTGCCGTTACTCTTCAGCTTATCCTCCTGGAAATCCTCAACGGCTCCTGATTTTGCGGGCTTTGTTCTTTGACTGATTCTTGTTCTTCCTGACAGGATTCTGGCAGGATCCTGACAGAAGGTTGAGTTCGTGCTACTTCGTTCGGCCTGCCGAGTCAACCTCCCTGCTTTCAAGGGATTAGTTGTTGACTGTATCATGTTCCTCCTGGCAGGAGGAACGTTCCTCCTGGTAGGAGGCTGGATTTGCGCCACTCTGTTCCGCCTGTTAAGTCTCTTATTCTAACTGCTCCTAAATTCTAGGAAGCTGTTGTTGACTTGTTCCAGCTGCTGTTATAGTTCCTTCCTTTGACCCGTTCCTCCTCAGCGTTCTCCCTGAATGCTCTCCTGTTCTTTCTCAACTACTCCTCTTTTTGGGGAGTTAGTTTGTTGACCTTTTCTTTCCATGTCATCAGTCCACTCCCTCCATGATGAACCACTCTTAAGATCCTACATATTCAAGTGGAAAATTGTAAATTTTGGCTATAACAATTGCCCCCAATTTTGCTTCTCGACTTCGTTGAGAAGAAAAATTAGTCTTCAGGTTCCTGCTGGTTAGTGGTATTATACCGGTACTACTCTGCTGGAACACGTTGTTCCTTCTATGCTGGTGGTACTCTGCTGGAACGAGTACGTGTCTGTTGTGTACCTTGGACAATATTTTGAACCTCTGTCATGTACCCCTTGAATTCTGGTATTCTGATCTGCTCGTTCTTGCTGGACAATACCCTGTTGTTCTAGCTGATTTCCGTCTCCCTGTTCCTGCTGGTATGGAAGCATGACCACGTAGGTATCAGGTTGAATCCTGCAGACGTAAGTTGTGTTCCTGCTGGTGAAAGTTGGGTTCCCTATGGTGGATGCTTCAGGAGGTAGCCTCCTCCTGACTTTGCCGCTGTGATCGCCAAGGGTAATCCCGGTGATGAGAACCTCGAGCGAGCTTGCTCATGTAGTAATTACGCCGACCTGAAAAATGTTAGTGGTGGAGCACATGGCATTGTTGTGGTCTGCACCTACGGGGGTGCAGACGTACTCTATGTTAGAACTGTTCAGTTCTATTTGTTTGTGTTTCTGAAGTATTTAGTATGTATTTATCGTTTCTAGCGCGCGTTTGTAAATGTTATGTCGTGCATGCACTGTTTGTTGGGAGTGCATTGTGGGGAATGCACTGCGGATGTAGGCCGGCAGGACTTTAGATGGTGGCTCTGGGATTTAGTCGCCCGACTGTACGCCACGCTATGTAGTGGTGACTTTGGTGGTGCTGGAGTCTGTCTGTCCTGGCGGACCTCAGGGGTTTCTGTTCGACCACGCGCACGATGTAGTTCCCCCGGGGAGATTGTACTGTTGTATTGTGTTGGCTCCTTTTGAAGGAAGAATTCAAATTCCAAATTAAGGTAGAAAATTTGAGTTAGCTACCTGTGCCAAATAATGTAATTGGTAGGTCATGTATGACAATATAACTGATAAATTGAGTACTGTAATGCCTGCTGGCGAATTGTTGGATAGGGTCTTGCCCCCTGCATGACTTTCACAGGCTCAATGTGGAGGGCATGCAAAATAGACGGGGACTCCTGCTCGTCGTTCCCCCTGCTGAGTAGGAACTTGCGCTATATCACGGACATTGCAAAGTGCCCTTGGTTCCTGCAGCTACTGTATGTTGGCTAACTTCCAGACGTTCCTTCTGTCTCCTTGTTGAAGGACATACACTCCTTAGGACCTACCTGAACACTGGCAGTACAGTTGTGGGAATTACCCCCAGGTTATATATCAACACCATGTTGGATCTGCAGGCAGCGTAACCTGTTCTGCATGGATATTAACTCATCCTGTTGACAGGGTGATCTTCAGGCAGAATGAGGTCACTCTGCAGGAACAACGTGCTGGCAGGGGAACTTCTGACCGTCCTGCAAGAATATTGTTGCTAGGGTTGGCCGTTGGCTTAGCCAACGGCCCTCCGACGATCAAGTCAGTAGTTATTCAAAAATATATTCAAAAATATAAAGAAGGTAATGAATTTATTGAGTTACAACCTACCTCAAGTGTACCGCATATGCTTATAGACATGTGTCCTCCTCTAATCTAATTGTTGTCATTGCCCTTACTTGTACATCCTCGAAGGTATTGCATGGGTACCTTGTCAATTCTTTGTATAGGCTGGAGTTTGGGAGTAACCCTTGCCTGAAGGCCTCAATCGCGGTGGGAATATAACATCTAGGAATGTGTACCTTCTCCGTATTAAACCTGCACATATATTCTCGAGTAGGCTCATCATACCTTTGAATAACGCGATAGAGGTCGCTTGTCTGCTTGTCTGTCTTACGGCTACTAGCGAACTGATGGTTGAATGCATTGACTAAGTCCGCGAAAGATGCCAAAGATCTATTCGGTAGATTGACGAACCACTGCAGTGCTGCCCCCGCTAAGGTGGACCCAAAGCCCTTGCACATGCATGACTCTTTCAGGGGTCCTGTAACTGTTACAACCATCATCTTCTGTTTGTATTGGTCTACATGATTTGACGGGTCGTCGGTCCCATCGTATAACGTCATTGTGGGTTGCTTGAATCCTTTAGGCACATTGATAAGAGTTATGTCGTCTACGAAAGGAGAGTCTGCGTAACTCTGCAGAGCTGCTCTCTCAATGGGGCGCGGCATGCCAGGTATTTTTTAGATCATGTCTCTGTGTTCCTGGAGCTGTTGTTCCACCTGTCCTCCTGTTCCTGCAGAAGGGTTAGAGACAGGCGGAACAAAGCCAAAGGGATTACCTTCTGGCGTTGTTCCTACAAGAGTGTGTTCCACAGAGCAGGGATGGCTAGCAAAGATGCTGGACAGAGGGGCTGCATTGGTGATAGACCTAAACTGCTCATTCGGTACCTGCTGGCTGGAGGTACCTGTAATAGAGAAAGAGTTAGCCCCAAGAGAACAACTAGACAGAATGTTACCTGGGGTAGCCTGCATGCTGGTCAGCATGAGAGAATAATTGGGTGTTAAGCCTCCAAGATTCTGCCTTGTAATCAACTTAGGGGGAATTTGTTGTCCTTGTCCTTCACAAAGTGCTGACTCCTGGAGCGTGTAGGTTGCTGGAACCATCGCCTGGACGCTCTGCAGGATGGGTGCTGGACAAATCCAAGTTGTCCTTATGCAAGTTTTCTAGGGCTTTGTGCAGGGTGTTCATTTCCTTTAGGATGACCTACAGAGTATTTGAATCTGGTGGAGTTGGGCTTTGGTGCCTGAAGGTTCCTCCAGATAGGCTGTTATGGACCTGCACTTCTGTGCTGAAATTCCCTGCTGGTGTACCCTTTGTCGATACCATACTGGGGGTTCCTGGTAGACTCGTCGTTCCTTCTCTGGCAGATGCTAGAGGTAACATGGTGGCCAGGTCTGCAGATTTCTTGTAGCAGGAACGTGGTGGACTATTGACTAGACGATAGTTTGCCTATAGAAATCGATCACTTTGCCCCACGATGGGCGCCAAATTATTTTGGTAAAAAATTACCTAAACCTATTAAATCGTTTGTTGACGGGTCAAAATGATCTACTCTTTTTAGCCTTGAAAAGGAGGTTAATTTATATGTGATTTGTGACGGAATACGGATGAAAAATAAGTAAAAGTAATGACGAAAATAACAATAAATGTAGAGTAATGAAAAAAGGACACACGAAAATGGTGACGCGGAAACCCAAATCAGGAAAAACCGCGGGGGGAGTCGGAATCCCGCCAAATATTGTACTAAGTTTTGTTAATGAAGATATGAGAAAGAACCAGACGGAAAATACAATATGCTTGAGAGTTTCAAATAATGATAATGAGACTTATTTTCTAGGAGATGGAGTAGTATTGGATTGGATATGGTGTTGAAATAGGTTGCCCTCTTCTGCCTTGGATCTCCTGTATTTATAAGTCTTCAAAACCCTAATGCCTTCAAAACCCTAATTATTTCTGTCGTTACTCTTCAGCTTATCCTCCTGAAAATCCTCAACGGCTCCTGATTTTGCGGGCTTTGTTCTTTGACTGATTCTTGTTCTTCCTGACAGGATCCTGGCAGGAGGTTGAGTTCGTGCTACTTCGTTCGGCCTGCCGAGTCAACCTCCCTGCTTTCAAGGGATTAGTTGTTGACTGGTTCATGTTCCTCCTGGCAGGATGCTAGATTTGCGTCACTCTGTTCCGCTTGTTAAGTCTCCTATTCTAGTTGCTCCTAAATTCTAGGAAGCTGTTGTTGACTTGTTACAGCTGCTGTTATAGTTCCTTCCTTTGACCCGTTCCTCCTCAGCGTTCTCCCTGAATGCTCTCCTGTTCTTTCTCAGCTACTCCTCTTTTTGGGGAGTTAGTTTGTTGACCTTTTCTTTCCATGTCATCAGTCAACTCCCTCCATGATGGACCACTCTTAAGATCCCACATATTCAAGTGGAAAATTGTAAATTTTGGCTATAACAAAACCTTTGTTGACAAATCCGTCGTCTATGCGCTCTGTTTTTGTCTCTATATATATTCTTTGTATTGCTTCTCATTTCTAAATTTTATATGGGCTCGCACGATTCAATTTAGGTCGTCTTCGAGAAGTGAATCGAACTTGAGACTGTGTTTACGTTAGATCAATTCGTACCACTTCATCTAAACGTGTAACAAATTTCTTATTTGAATTACTGTAATACTCTCCTATTCTCGAAAATTGCAACATTACTTGATTATATATATGAGGAGCGTTTTGATGAAATGTTGCAATTCCATAAAATAGGAGGGAGCATTGTCTTTTGGTTGTAGGGAAAGCTTTGTTCTTTGTTATGTGGGGAATTAATAAATCATCGATTTCTATTCCTAATTGCGAAAAAATGTATTAAACCATACTATGCCAAAAACCGAGCTTTTTGCTTTGGAATTATTTATTTTCGTAATGGAATTTCGATAACTTAACGACATACAACATAAATTCTTATTCCACCTTGTTATATAAGCAAGCAAGGTTGTTTAAGGCTCTAAACCAATCTTATATATTTTCATTGTTACAACATTAATTGAACAAATATATTTCCTCCAACGCAGGTTAAACTTCTTATTTTTACATTTTAAATATACAAAATTTAATTTCATTTTTATTACAAGATAACTCATATGCATGCAAAATGATCAATTTGTCCTCATACACCAGATTATAGTTCGATACAAATTAAAAACTACTACTATATTTTCTAAACTTACTTTCACTCGTTACTCTTACATTTGTTTATTGAACAAAATTTACAATAAAGTTTAATTTTTTTTTTTTGTGATTACCACCCGGTTTAGTCTAGATCCAAGCCGAGTAAGAATGTAAGATCACTGCGATGATAAAGTTCTCCCTCATAAATTGTAACACCACTATATTTTTTTAGGGTTTAAACTCAGGACGTACATCTAATCAAATTGAACACATTATCAGTTGGTGCGATGAAAAGTGTCGAAAAAGCGGCATTGAGGGAGTGGACTTTAGGAAAAAACATGCTGAAAATAGTGGAAAACATGAGATAAATCGACTGCATGTATGAAAGTATGAATCATGCATGTATCAATGTATGAATCATAAAATGAGGGAAGTCAAAAGAAGAAGTAGAATATTTTCTGAGAGATTTTCAAATAAAAAAGATGACTAAGTCTTGTTTTTCATGAGTGTGTGGACTGTTGACCTTTTTAAGGAAGCCGCCAAAATAAACTAACTTACACGGCTGCTCAATGCTCATGCAAGTTAGGGTGTTACTTATAAATTATTCATTGTTTATTCAACGCAAGTTTCATGTGTAATAAGAACAATAAATAAACCTAAAAAACCAATGTAACAACTCAAGCAACAAATTTATACCTCCCTTCTAAGATCTACATCAGGAAATTTAATTTAATATGAACAATGAACAATGAACAATCTTTAAAAAAAATCATAAATTCTCGTTTAAGACGGGCGCTATCCGTTTAATTCTTAAAACGGATCAAATACATACAAAATCACATGACAAGTTGTCTTGGAAAAGCAGACATTTTTGTCCTTATTAGCCCCATGTAGTCATGTAAACATGTGGTAGTATTTGGTCCGTATTAATTTAAGACGGATGGTTTGCCTTAAGCAAGACTTACTATTAAAAAATAGATTAATAATAGCATAAATGTAATTACCAATAGAAAATGGAAACAAATACGGAGTATAAAATGACTAGCAAATTAAAGATTAAGCCGCATCCTCGTTATTTATGTGCACACTTTTTTTTTATTAAATTTATTTTAATTAAAGGTAAATAAATAACGCAGACCAATGGGCTATTATTTGCACATATCGACATTCTAACATGCGCAATTCATATGAGCTAAGCAAAGAAAAAGACAGCTACTTGGAGAAAATTTGGACTATATTATGCAATTAGTGAAGTGGAGTATTTTATTACCAATAAAGTAGCTTAGTAGGTATTCTTATTTTCATAAGTCTTAAGAGGGTTACTATTCGCCATAAACTTAAGATGAGTTAGATATTATCGTATGCTTGTAATAAAGACAAAATATCTTATACTCCCTCCGTCCCGGTCATTTGTTTACCTTTGTTTTTGGCACAATTATTAAGGAAATGGTAGGGGACCATTTGTGGTGGTCTTTGGTGGATGACAAGTGGACAATAGTTCCATTGGCACATCAAATTACTCATAGAAAACATTCTCAATATAGAAAGATAAACAAATGAATGAGACACCCTAAAATGGAAATGGTAAACAAATGACCGGGACGGAGGGAGTAATTTTTAGGCAATAAGTGAGTTGATTTAATATTTATTTGACCCATATTAAACTTAAGACATATAGTATTTATCTTAAATGAAAATTTGTGTTTTTATTCTATTGAATGGATAAATGAAACAAGTTTCTTAAGTGAACTTAATTAAATCGATCTTGTCATCTGTTTTGTTATAATAGTAACCCCCCATACTCAAATTGCCATTAACTTTTCGTAAAGTTGCTAAAATTAATTAGGTCATTTAACAAACTAGCTTCAAAAAGCAAACTTTGGTACACGGACTTAATAGTAGATTAACCAATTAATCTATTAATTGTATTTGGTAGACGACATATCTAATAGCATATTGATCGAAACATATTAAGTTTGAATGCGCGCCTAATACTCTAATAGCAACATATTAGTTTTTAATTTGTTAATTTAATTTAATAGTCAAACCCACTTCTGCAATCTGTTAATCATATTTTGCTAACATTATCCGCTATCATATCTTTGTTTTAGGCCAAAAGAAATCCCAAGATATTTTGTGCAATAATCAATGAAACAACTAGCAGTACATAAGTTGCGCAATCAATTTTAATTAGGTCTGTTTGTCACCTTACTATCAAGTATCAAGTGGGTTTTAAAAGTTGTTAGTGACCGATCTTGCTTTGAATTGGGACTCATTCAAATCAAATATGTCTTGATTAAATCTAACTTGTCAAGTGTCAATCCTCACTAACATGTTGGATTCTATCTTAGCCGAATATAAGAGCGTACTATCCTTTAGTACAATGCTTTCTACACGAATCCTCATTGACGGGACAATTCCGTTTTCAGTTAAATACGGTCAAATGTGATCAGTTTAACGACAAATGTAACCATGTGAGAAACAAGCAAGTATACCTTAGGAAATGTTAATGGTTACATTTGTCGTTAAACTCACCACATTTGATCCGTTTTCAGTTAAAAACGGAATTAATTCATCTTTAATGAGACTTACTGTACTTTGTATTGCCTCTAGGCTCCAACTCAACAAATTCTTTACCTTTCATATGAGAGACAAATTTATTACTGTTGTTTTATGATACGCCCTTAAATGAATAAAAGTGTAAAAAATTTGTTGAGTCGGAGGACGAAGGGAGAATAGGTTTAACTCAACTTTAGTAAGTCCCACCTCCATTTGGTGATATATTTAATAAAAAAAAACTAAAAAGATTAGAAACTTCATTTCACTTTTTTATCCAAAAAAATAAAAGAGATGGTGAGAATGACATAAATAGAGGAACAATGAAAGTAAACATGTATTATTATATAAGATCGTTTTACATGAAACACAATTACATAATCCTTTGAAAGTAAACTATTAACAAGGATCGTTCGGTTCAATAGGTTGACTAGGAAATGAATTGGAATGTGGAAGGACTGAATATACAAGCCCGTACCTAGTGGAAGTTGTTTAATACACGTTAAATTTACGGGACGGGAAATGAGATTTGAAACCTACGGGAGTCAATTTTGTTAATCAGAGTTTAGGTATGTTAATTTCACTCGTACTTAATCAAAACTCGATACATCTAACTCTGAAAGACAAACGAATACTATTTTCACTTACCATCCATTCGCCACCAGATATCATTAATTAATTTTTCCACTCCTTAAAAAAAACTAGTTTAAAAGCGTGATTTTAAATGCTATCTTTGTTTTAAACATCAACATATGCTTCACCAAATTTATCACATGATCCATCCGTTAAGTTCGCGGATAATAAATGGATAAATGACAAATACTAAGTTTCACGAATAATAGACAAATCAAATGAGATTTCAAAACGTACCCACCCTATTGAGATCCTACTCAAATTAGTTAACATACAATGGGTTTACGATTAGTCTCATTAAAAACGGGCACATCCGTCTTCGATAAAGACGGGTCAGGTTATCTCTTACAAAGAGGCAAATTGGCCGGTGTATAAGTAGGAACTCACGTTGGTTTCTACCTGTCATTCCGCTTACCTTTTTATGAAAGATAACTCGACATATGTTCATTCAAGCCGAATTAAAGATTTGTGAATAAATGGGACCAATTCCTCCTTCTACGTTACACAATCATAAAAGATTAACTTAATTACACCAACTTGGTCAAAAGTGATCCGCGTTATACATTAGACCCACCAATCTTACACTGAATTCTCTTCATATATCCCATTTTTCACCACTATCTTTTCATATTCTATTATATTACTTTACTAATTTTATTTATTTTTTATTCACTACTTGTGTTTTATTCAATTATTCTTCTCCCTTTCCTAGAAGCAACAATAATCCACCCTCCTCCTTATATAAAACACTACATACATCTCACTAATCTCATCAAATCTCCCAATTTTCTCACTTTTTCCTTCATAATTCACAATAATACTAAAAACCCACCTCAAAAATCACTTAATTTTCATTAATTTTGATTAAAGTTTCAATCTTTGTGATTATTAATCATGTTTAAGGAAGACCCAATTCGTAAATCTAAGCCAATTGTGATTAGGGAAGTATGGGCAAGTAATTTAGAATCTGAATTTGAATTAATTAGTAATTTAATTGATAATTACCCTTTTATTTCAATGGATACGGAATTTCCAGGAGTTGTGTATCGACCTCATACGACGTATAATTATAAAAAATCTAGACCGTCGGATATTTATAGATTTTTAAAATCTAATGTCGATGAGCTCCACCTAATACAGGTGGGGCTCACTTTATCCGACAGTTACGGTAATCTACCTGATTTAGGTACTGACAGTCAGTATATATGGGAAATTAATTTCTCGGAATTTGATGTGGCACGTGACCCTCATGCGCCTGATTCGGTCGAGTTGTTAAGAAAACATGGGATTGATTTCGAGAGGAATAAAACCGAAGGGGTTAACTCGGTCCGGTTCGCTGAATTAATGATGTCATCCGGTTTGGTTTGTAATGAGTCAGTGAGTTGGGTTACGTTTCATAGCGCATATGATTTCGGGTACTTGATTAAGTTACTCACACGCCGGGAATTACCGGTTCGGCTCGACGAGTTCTTAGCGATCATGAGGATATTTTTTGGGAACCGGGTTTATGATGTGAAACATATGATGAGGTTTTGTAAGAGTTTGTATGGTGGGTTGGACCGGGTTGCTCAAACACTTGAGGTGAACCGGGCGGTTGGGAAGTGTCATCAAGCCGGTTCAGATAGTTTGTTGACGTGGCAGGCATTTCAGAAAATTGTAGAGGTTTATTTTGTAAATGATGTTCCAGAAAAGTATGCTGGTGTATTGTTTGGTCTAGAGGTTTATTAAGGAAGGATTAAGGGGAGTAATGAAGATTATTACTCCATAAATTTGTTAATTAAATAATATTTACAATTAATTTATTCTTTGTTAGTCGTAACAATATTGTGGCGATGTAGCGAGCTTTGTACATTGACCTCAAATTATATTGAATCTTATACAAGTATTCCGTATTACATAACAACTGTCTTGGTTCGATATGTGCAAAGTACGGACTACGGACTAATAATTCCGTACTAATTACATATAATCTGATCTGATTTATTAAGTTAAATTAAAACTATTATTCTTATTATCATTCTTTATGTTAGGTTATGAATTTGATGTGGTGCAACTCACTAAATTTTATTGTTTTGAAAATCAATAAAAGTAAACTAGTGTGATATCTAAAGTCCACATGCCAAATGGGGCAAAGCTTGACAAACAGGGGGTTGGAAAGTTTGGCCTAAACAATTTATATGGTTATCACCATTTCAAATGGCGATTGTTAAGAAATTTTTTTTTTTTTTTATCTTTCCTGCTTCCCAAATCGCCAGTTGAACTGGCGTTCAATCTTTGCGCACACCATCCAAATCGCCATTTCATTTGGCAAAGTGGCCATACTTTTTCATAGAAAACGCCATTTGAAATGGCAATTTTATGAGTCATAAATTTTTCCCGTGACTCGTCATTGTCGTTGTCATTGATAAATAAATTTTTTGCAGTGACTAGTTATTGTTGGTGTCATTGAGTAGTAATTGTTTTATTTGCATTGAGTCGTAAATGTTGTATTTGCATTGAGTACTAATTTGATTCCCGGAGCACCTCAAAAAATTTCATATATAAGTAACAGAATGATATCGTCAATTCATTCAAACTCACCAAAAACTTTCACTCTTAAAAAAAACGTCATTTACTGAAGCAATTTCGGCAGCTGATATTTTATATTTTGTTGACGGCGATATCGGTAATTTCTGGTTTTTATAATTTTGTCTATTAATTTGTAATTTGTAACTTATTTGAAACGTATTTAGATTATTTATGTATCAAAAATATTATACGTATTACGTATTTTACGTAAATAATAATTTGGTATAATACTATAAAATATTTTATATTAAATAATTATTAGTACAAAATAGGAAAATAATTTCGGTAGAAAACATATACATTTTTTTGGTGGAAAAAAATGGCCTGTTTTGGTCAATTTGCTAGTTATCGACTTTATTTTACTTAGATTAATTTGTAACCTTTGGACGTGTAGATTAATGGTGGAACCGAAGTATTTAGCTAGAACATAGTAGACTTTCCTTTAACGATGTTTTGAATTAAATAAAAGCATATAGTTAGTCAATATTTTGTTGACCATATTTTTCCTAGTAAGACGGTTGTTTAGTTTTTTTGTACCCTTTTTTGTCTGATGTGTAATTGTTTATATGTTAAAACCATTAGAGAAGCATATAGTTAGTGAATATTCCATGTTTTTTTTTACTGTTAACTGCAAATAGCCAGTCAAACTGGCTATTTTGACCTGCAAATAGCCAGTCAAACTGGTTAATTTTATAATTTTGAGGCTGTATAATATTATAGTTGTATAATAGTTTAATAATAATATCTTCCAATTTTTAATTTATAATATTGTTGTTTTATAAAAAAAAAGTAATGTTTACGACATTGATTAATTTTGAATAATTAATTAAAAAACCTTAAAGTTTTATTTGATTAATTTGAAACATAAATACAACATTGAAAAATGACAGTTACAACATTAAAGAAAGACTGAATACAACAGTGGTTAATAAGAAAATGTAACTAGTCTTAATAATATCCCATTCATTAGTCTTAATCCATCGTGCCGCAAATAGGCTCGTGATCCTCGTCATCGTAATCTGAAATATCATCCATAAAGTTGGTTGGTTCATATTCACCCTCACCAAATGCGGCCAGCATGTCCTCCTCGGTTGTAAGATCTTCATAAACTTTCCAATAATAAACCGGTTCCCGCCTAACAAAGACTCGACCCTCTCCAGATAGAAGGTCCCTTAAGGCGGACTGATCCACTATTTTGAACAACCTTTTAATCATGCTTACTAATTCATCTTTTAAGGATCTTAGTTCCTCGCATTTTGTAGTCCATGTATCTGAATTTATAAATAAAATATATATAATAAATTGAATGTAAAACATAAAATAAGAAGAGAATGATTAATATATTACCGGAGGTAGTGTTGGCTGGCATGGAGGGAGTGAGTACAGCATTAGCATTGCCTGTAAATATGCCATTGAGCTTATTTAAGGGTGGAGCACCCAATAATAAGTCCATGTAAATATGTTCCGTAATTAATAATTTAAGACGAGTTTGAAAATTATCCGACTCGTCCCTAATTCTATCTATTTCCCTCTGCACTTCTTGAATTTCAGAATCCCAATTATCAGACATTGTTAACTTTTGTTGTGGTGAGGTGTTGGTGGTTGAGGAGGGAGGAGTTGTGTGAAAATAAGTTGTAGGAAGGTGTTATTTATAGGGAAAAAGGGAGGGAGTGATATGCCAGTTGTTTGATCATGGTTGGTTCTATCCTGATTACGGATAAGATTGAATAATATTGATTGGATAAATGAAATCTCTCTTTTGTTTTTCATATATTAATTATCTTGCGTATTAAATAAAAGTATTTAGTTAGTCAATGTTTTAACCCTTTTTTTCTGGTTGTTCCGTTTGTCTGATGTGTAATTGTTTATATGTTAAAACCATTAAAGAAGCTAATTCATATTTAAATCTTTTACATTTATGGCATCTTCTTCTTCTTCCCAGCCTAGATGTTTCCAGGGTCCCCTCTGTACACTATTTTGTCTCCAGGCAAAGCATATATCCGCACAGGTTTTTAGGCATGAACGTCCATCTGATGTTGTCGCCAAAGCACGTAGAGCGGACGGTAATGTATGGAGAGAGTGGACGTATGAGATGGAGATTTGTCAAGGAACGGCAAATTATGTCGCACAGATGGGCTTTGGGGTATTTTTCAAGTTAGGAAACTTGAGAACCGACCACTCTCTTTTGCATGCACTGCTTGAGAGATTTCGTCCCGAGACCCACACATTTCACCTTCCAGTAGGTGAGGCGATGATTTCTCTGCAGGATGTTGAGGTCCTCCTTGATCTTAGGGTAGATGGATATCTTGTGGGGTCTAATCCCACCGGTTTGGTGGTTCCCGACACTGATTGGGAGTCCTATGTTCAGGGGATGCTTGGTTTAGAGGATCTTCCCTATGGGAGTTCCTATTTTGAAGCCGAGTGGTTGGTCACGTCACACTTGGAAACTAAGATACGTAGACCCGCTACGTTAACTGAGGCCGATATGCAGCAGCGTGCTCGTTGTTTTGTTCTTTGGATGTTAGGTAACGGGTTGTTTATCAACTCTAAGAAGACACATGTTCACAAGGATATGGTTAAGTGTGTGTCTGACTTTGATGTGTGCAGTGGCTACAGTTGGGGTTCAGTTGTCTTGGCTTATTTGCTGCATGATATGTGTAAATGTGTTTTACAACCCCCCTCGGCCACTATTTACATGAACGGAGCGACACAACTGCTGCAATATTGGGCGTACGAGCGGATATCTATTTTAAGGCCTCAATTCCGCGTGCAAAATGATGTGGTGACTGGCATGCCAGTTATTGGAGGTCCCTTAGGTAGTCGTTACACCGACCGCCGTTGCATTCAGCGAAAAGTAAATTTGCCTTATTATCGGGATCAGTTGGCCACCTTCTCATGGGAACAGGTACTACTTCTTTTACTAGAGAGGGGACCATTTATTTTTTTGATGCTACTTGTTTCCATTCGTTACTAATTCGTTTCCGTTTACTTTTTATGTAGTTCGAGTGGACCCCCTACACGAACATCGTACATAGTTTACCACATGCGTGCAGGAGTGGCTGGGAAATATACCTCTCCACCGTGCCTCTCATATGTGGATTGTGGGTTGCCTTCCACAACCCCCATCGATGTATTAGACAGTTTGGTGGTGTCCAAACGGTGCCTGTGGGTGGGCTTGTTTTGACAGAGAACAACTGGAAGATCCATGTGACTAATAAGTTTTTGACAAGAAAAAGCGTGGACAAATGGAGGAATGAACACCTACTAGAGTATATCAACATGTGGAACGAAAGGCATCAACGGATTTTTTATACAGGGCCGATTGATCCTAGTAGGGTTCCCGAAGTAGATCCGTGTTATCTAACATGGTATCTAAATAACTCTGTTCGTTACATATGTGATCCAGACGTCAGGACTATTAGCGGGTACAATCCGCACGGAGAGAGGTTGTTGTATACGGTATGTTTTTATATTTTATTTAACTTAAATCATTTTTATTTTGATTTTGTACTGTATTTAATTTAATTAATTTAATTTAATTTAATTTAATATATTTTGATTTTGTAGAACCAACGTTTGACTGATCTCCGTCAACGTGCGCAAGGATGGAGTGATCAATCTTTGGCACACGAAGTAGGTGCCTATCTTGGAAGTGTAGGTACGAGTCCTTGGGTAGATCCTCCTGCTACCGTGCCACCTACTCAGGTCATGAGGAGCCCTCCCGCCGCAGATGCCGAACAACAGCTTCCACCAGTGAGACAACGAAGACATCCTCGGTCACGCGACGAGGCACGGGCAACGCAAGAAGCTTACAATGCTCAATATCAGCACCAACACCAACAGGACGAGGTTGTTCCGCAGTATCAAGCCCAACAAGGTGGTTTCATGGGCTTGGATGACCTTGACTTGGATGCTTTGAATTGGGAACAAATAGGTGGTTTCATCGGTGGTGATAACTGGGGTGGTGGTGTAATAGGTGGAGACAGTGGTAGTGTAGGTAACTGGGGTGGTGGTAACACAGGTGGGGTCGGTGGTAGTGGTGGGGTTGTATATGGTGGATATGATGGAGCTGTGACCGGCACTACCTTCTTGGGTGGTGGATATGATGGAGCTGTGACCGGCACTACCTACTTGGGTGGTGGATATGATGGAGCTGTGACCGGCACTACCTACTTGGGTGGTGGTGGATATGATGGAGCTGTGACCGGCACTACCAACTTGGGTGGTGGTGGATATGATGGTGCAGGTTTGGATTTGAGTTTGACTTTGAGGCCCTCTGACCAGTCTGCGGTTGTTGATGCTCCACAAAGTGTGTATTTGACACCCGAACAACAGCTTAGGCGGCTTACCAGACCTGTTGGTCGTCGGGATAGCAACCAACACGTCAGACCAACCCAAGGCATTGGTTTTGGTACTCGTCCTAGACGTATTTTCACACCCGAAACGGACGATTCGGATTAGTAGTTTTTGTATGATGTATTCGTTTCCTTTATATTGTCCTAGACGCTTTCGTAAATAACGGTTTTAGTTTCTTGTTTTAGTTTATTGTAATTGTCGTGGTTTCCTTTGTATGGATTTTATTGTTTTAATTTATTGGTGTTATTTTCGTGTAATGTGCATTAAGATAGGAATTACACAATGATAGGAATTAAACGGGTCTTCGTACATTAAGATAGGAATTAAACAGTCACGGGAATAACTTCCTATCATGTGACTAATTGCAGATAAATAATAATCAAATATCATATCGCCTCATATCTACTAAGGCTAATTCAATAATTAAATACAACCTTACTTGAAGACAAATCCCCGACCCGAGTCCCGCGACGGGTCATCAGTTTCTTAATTATGGGCTGTTTTGGCCTGAACTGGGCCCCACGGGCCTAAATGGGCTGTTTTGGCAGATTTTATACTTTTTACAAAAACCGTTTCTTAATTATTTCCCGCATGCTTAACTTAATTAAAACCCGTCAAAACAACCACATAACAATCAAACATCGACACAACCCAAAGACCAAAACCCGGACCCACCATGGACCAGCCCAGACCGGGTCTGAACCGGCTGGTCTGGTCCGGTTCACCACCACCACAATTTCCGGCCACCACTAAAACAACCACCCCAAATTCCACATTAATTCTAACATGTTTTTAATTAACAACATCCATTTTTAAACAATCAAAACAACCATCAAACATACAAAAATCATGATTATGAAGAATCATCCAAAATCATCAAGAACAACCAACATGTTATAAATTCATAAAACAGCATAATAACCACTACTTAACATGTTACTAACTAAAAATCATAAAATCATAATAATATGAACACAAACTAAAGATGAACTAAAACTAAAGAGAACCAAAGCTAAAGGCTATGTTACTAACTAACATCATAATTAACCATAACATGAACCAAAAACTAAAGGTTATGTGACATTTATTCGTCGAGTAAAACGGAATTGTTACCTTAGCTAGCAAAACAATTAGCACCAAAATAATAAGAAGTATATATAATAAGAACCCTTCTAATAATCTTCACCCAAAATATACGAGTCTCCAAACTCGTCTTCAAAATCTTCCCCTATAAGAAATGACAAGAAAAACATTATTAGAACTTAAAACTTGATTTTTCATAATTAAAGTCTTGAAAACGATTTTGTCGGAATTGGAAATAAAACGTACTTGAAGATGGAGAGCGAAGAGGAGATTCTAGAAATATAAGTTAGGACGGATTTAATTAAGAAATGAAGGTTTTATGATGATTTTGCTCAAGAACGATGATGAACATTGAAGAACACGAAGAACAAATGAAGAACGATTAAAGAAAGTGATATTTTGATCTTTATTTGATTTGTTGAAAAATGAAAAGTTGTTAGTGAGTGGAGTGATGTGTGTGCCGGGTAATTATAGGCAAAAAGGGATGTCGGGTTTTGAAATTGTTGTTACGTAATTGACTCGCGTTTAATAATTATTTTACGGTAAACGATTAAAGATAATTAACGATAAAGTTAATTAAACTAAATATCAAGATATTATGATATTGAAATGAAAAATAATGAAAATACCAAGGTCTAAGAGAGTAAGGAGTGCCGTGTGGTTTTGAGCTTGTCGGGTCTGATTTCGAGCGTTTTGCGAAATTTTCGTTAACTGATCGATAAAGTGAAATAATATCTAGATATTATGATATTGTAATCAAAAGTAATGAAAATATCAAGCCCTATTAGAGGGGAAAGAGCCGTGTGGATAGGTGAGTAATCGGGTCTGATTTTTCTCGATTTGCGAAATCTCCGTTGACGGATCGATAAAGTAACAAATAATTAACATATTTGTATTAGTTTAATCGAACGAATTAAAATATCTCAAGTGAGTGGAAAACGATGACATGGGCGCGTGACTCATGCCAAAGTCGAGTTTCGAGTTTGTTACGGGATTTACGATGAGTCGGGAATAGTTAAATGACGTTCGGTTTAAAACCGTAAAAGTTATTCTTTAAATTCCGAATAAATTCAAAATAATTATATTAAATGATGATAAATCTTAATAAATCTAAATAAAAATAAATCAAAAATATTATTTTTTTTAAATAAAATTTCGGTCTTCCAACTTATGAGACGAGTCGGGAAAAAGTCAACGGAAGTCAAAGTTGACTGAAAAGTCGAGAAAAGTCAAAGATGACTTAAAAGAAGTCAATAAGTTTATGACGACTTAAAAGTCAAGAAAAGTCAATGACGACTTTTAAAAAGTCCCAAAAAGTCAAAGACGACTTAAAAGTCAAGAAAAGTCAAAGATGACTAAAAACGGTCTTTTCATGAAATCTCTCAGAAATTCCAAATACGAACGCGGAATTTCAAAATAAGACTCGGAACAAAAATTCCTATTTTAAAAACTTAAGTTCTACTGAAAAGTGTTAGTAAATATTTTTACTAGAAAAATCGGGTACTTTTCGGGTTGTTACATGATCACCGCCATCTGTATGACAATAACGTCAAACTTAACTAGCAAGCCAACCGTTATCGATAAACGTTAATCAACTGATTATAATACAAAGTATACCCTGTGAACCTTAGCTGTTATCACACTAACTGTGGAGGACACTAGCTCTAACGATAGGGTAGCCATGTTAGATTGATTAAAAGATGATAATTGGATAAAAAAATTTTGCTTTTAAAACTTTGTGTCTATGAATGTTTGGATTGTAATGATGGTTAACGATTTCTGGCCAAAATCATTGACTAGAATGGAATTCTTTTCCAAAGTAGAAATACGTGAATTGAATAGACAAAGCATGACATGGTAGATTAGACCTAGTAAATTGCCTAAAAGCCTGCTAGACCATCTAATCTATGATTGTAATGAACACATCATTCTTACGAACTCACAATGAATTACTTGCATGTTCTAAATCCAATTCCATCAATATGTTAATCTACATGTGTGAACCCCGATCCTTTTCTTTATTTTATTGTTACCATAGCATTTATATTAGTGACAACATTTGCCAATCGTACAAGGTAGAGTTCTAACCATAACTATTCACAAGTATCTCCCGTCTCCCCGAGATCGACCCCTTACTTCTCTAATTACATTAATTTGTTGTTAGCCTAGTCTGGGTAATTTATCTTTGATTTGGGTATGCGACAACCCTATCACGTAACCCACACGGAATTCCGAGTACAGTCCCAATACGGACTCGGATTTGTTAAATTAGACACGGAAGACTAAGTTCTAATCTAAATCTTAAATTACGCTAATTCATAATAATATAATATTATTAAAATAAAATAGGGTACATTTGCGGGTGTTACAATTGGTATTAGCGTATATAAGCCGATTAGTACTATGTGCTACTTGCAAAGATCGATGTTTGGGTAAGAAGATTTAGCGCGACGTGAATAGATGGTATAAGATATAACGCGTGACGAGTCCTAAGTTTGTTCTGGACACTGAACGGTATTTCTGGTGTTTCAAGGACGTAATGTTATTCTTATCTGGTAATTTATTGGTTAAATTTTGGGTACTCTCCTGAGTACGTCCAAGTACTCGACCGAGTGCGGCTAACTCGACCGAGTGTCATACACACTCGCCCGAGTGCCTATTTTGGCAGAAGTGATTTTTCGCAATCAGATTCATTCACTCGAACGAGCATCATGAGACACTCGACCGAGTGCACCCGACACTCAACTAAGTGCCCATCTGAAACCCGGTTCCGCGTTTTAATTTCCGGAAACTCTATAGTTTTCCAATTACTCCAATCTTCCATAATATTCCAAACTTATTTTCAAAAAATATTTTTCAAACTTTTTCTTCTATAAACCTTAGTAGATTGTGATCACTATCTCATTGATTCAACTCCTTGTTTCTTCCCCGCATCCATTTTCTTTCCAAATCAAGGTAAATAGATTTAATCCTTTTGTATAAACTTCTAGTTTGAGGAATTTTCACTAAATCTAAAACTTTAAAGTTTTCACTCTAATTTTACCCTATGTATGTCTTGTTACTGTGACACCCCGCGATTTCGCGATAAAGTAAACACCTAGTTTGCAGCAAAAAATACGAGATTTTGAAAAACTTTAAATGTAAAACCGCAAATGTCATTAAATAATAAAACCAAAGCTTAGTTTTATAAAACTTTTATACAAAATAAAACTTAAATAAATGCAAGGGATCTCAATCCCTTGATAAATACACAAATGGAATAATCTAATAATAACCACTATAACACTATATCGTGAAGGTCAATCGATGTAAGGACAACGGCTCGCTAGCTCACTCGTCAATACCCTATTAAAACCCTAACCTGCAACATGTTCATTCATTAAAAATGAATGCCACAGTCAGTGGGGAGTGATAAGTGAATATTTGTATGATTTTAACCCCCATTTTAGCTCGGTTTTGTATATCATTTGTGCTTTGTTAAGCCACTTTATGAGCTAATATCGTCTTCTAGGCGAATTCCTATGTTCTAACCTGTTTTGTAGGGAAAGTGACGTTTCTACGCCCTTTTTCTATATTCCCGAGCATTTGCCTAGAACCCGACGATTTGAAGAAGCAAGCTTGACCATGTCAAAGGCATTTCAAGAAAGTTCACCAATTCAAAAGAAAAAAGAAGTAAAGACGATGTCGCAGTTGTCGAAAGATCAATCGGTTAGGCGAAGAATTCATCGCTTTACATCAAACCCTATCAATAAACCCGACTCAAGAGGTCAAGGAGGATGTTGGAAGTCAAGTCATAAGCAAAGGGAGATGAAACGAGAGTCAAATGACCCAGATGACAACTTACCCGATCGGGTAAGTGTGTACCCGATCAGGGATCCCTGCTGCTTCGAGCAAATTGCTTCAACTTCCTTCTTTTGTCCTATATGTTCAATGCTCGACCCCTTCCCCACGAAACCGTAATGCTATATAAAGGATGCTCCAGCCACAACCTAATCACACAATCCTCTTCACACATCTCTTCTACATCCTCTTTAGAATAATCTTTTCTCTTCTCTTTAGTTTAGAAATTCTAGTTTAGATCATTTTCTTCTTTTGTCTTTTGTTCTTAGTTTATTTCTGTCCTTTCTACATCAAAACTTTAGCTTAGATCAATAAGAATTTCAATCTTTGTAATCTACTTTGTTGGGTACAAGTGTCGTAATTAAAGGAACGATTATTCTATGCAAGGGATTTCTATTATTGTCATCGCTTTCGTTGTTGATCGTCACCTAGGTATTTCTGTTTTATCTCTTGTTTTAAGTCCTTATTGTTTTCTATTTTGATTGTTATTTTCCATACATATTATCTTAGATTCATTTTAGTGCCGTTATAAAGGTCGTTTCATTTCCTAGATTGTCAATTTAGCGTCGTCATAATCGCCACATAGAGAGTCTTAAACTATTGTCAAAATCAACTAAACATGTCTATCCTAGTTTCCATTATCACCATCATCTTAGATATAAACATTATCATGAGTGAGTAGTCACCTTTCTAGGGTGTAGGGTAGCCATGTTAGATTGATTAAAAGATGATAATTGGATAAAAGAAATTGTGCTTTTAAAACATTGTGTCTATGCATGGATAAAAGAAATTCCTGATCAAAATCATTGACTAGCATGGAATTCTTTTCCAAGGTAGAGATACGAGAATTGAATAGACAAAGCATGACATGGTGGATTAAGACCTAGTAAATTGCCTAAAAGCCTGCTAGACCATCTGATCTATGATTGTAATGAACACATCATTCTTACGAACTCACAATGAATTATTTGCATGTCCTAAATCCAATTTCATCAATATGTCAATCTACATGTGTGAACCTACTTCCCTAGATGCTTTTCATTATTGTTAATTCATCATTTGCTTTATTGCTTTCATCTTCAATTGCTTTTATTTTGTTTTCATTTATACTTTTCGCTAGTTTAGACATCATAATCCCAAAACCCAGAAACTCGTTAGATAAAACTCAATTGCGAGACACTTCACATTCTATAGGAAACACCATCTCCCTAAGGATCGACCCCTACTTCCCTCTCTCTCCATTTCAAACATTTTCACATGTTTGGTCATTTCAAACATTCACACATGTCTGGTCATTTCAAACTCTAATACATTTCCTTCAAATTTTTTTTTAAGAGGGTAGCCCATTTTGCGCCGGTTTAGGCCACCAATATACTACATGTAATTATGTGATTTACATTATGTGGTTTCTATGTGAATTTCGGCAGCATGACGGCAGAAACCGTCGTCGACCAAAACATGTTTTTGGACTAACCTGCAGAAACAAGAAGAACACTCAACAGTAAAGACACCTCAAATATATACATCAAAGAGGGGGCTCTCGGCCAAAACAAAAAGTCCTCAATAGACGAGCATTCGTCATTTTTCAAAACAGACAAAAATCTCAAATTGACGATCATTTGTCATTTTTCAAATCAACAAAAATCAATTCAAAATTGACGATCGTTCGTCACTTCTCAAATTAAATTAAAACAAATACCTCGAGGTAAGCAGGGGCTTGACGCCTACCACCTCGATCTCAAATCAATTCAAAAAACTCTTTACTTGACGATCGTTCGTCATTTCTTCAAATAATTCAATTCAAACACCTCGAGCTAAGCTGGGGGCTTGACGCCTGCCACCTCGATCTCATACACAGATCAAATAGCTCTGTAATGGACGATTGTTCGCCACTTTTCAAACTAATTCAAAACAAAAAAAAAACAACAAAAAACGCCTCGAGGTAAGCTAGAGGCTTGACGCCTGCCACCTCGATCTCTCTTCAAAATCAAATCAATCCAAACAAATATTTTCAATTGACGACGATTCGTCACTTTTCAAATCAAATTAATTCAAATAAGTCTTTAATTGACGATCGTTCGTCACTTCTCAATTCAATTCAAAAAACGAAAAATAGGAGAAACTAGCAATGCTCGAGACACCTACTTTTTGGAGATACAATCCGTGGGCCCATCTCTTATCATCAAGATATTGCTCGCCAAAACCGAGCAGATTCCCCGGAATGATTGATCTTGACATAGTCTTCCGTATACCCGCGCCTCGATCGGTTTCAAAACCGTCACACGATATTATCATCCCATTAATGACCCACCTTTTCCGGATATACAATATGTGGGCCCATCTTTCATCATCAAGATATTGCTCGCCACAACCGAGCAAATTTCTCGGAATGATTCGATCCTGAAAGAATCTTCCATATATGAAGTTTCAACATATGTTTCCCCAAAGAGAGTTCATTTGAAGACAGAGACAGGCCGATTCACATATATGATATTATCCCCAGCGGCTAGCGAGCCTCATTACACACCTTATCCCCAGCTGCTGGCGAGCCTCATTAAGCATCATTCAAACGGCTGGTGAGGCTCATTACGCGCATCATTCAAACGGCATGCGAGCGTCATTACGCACCCAATGCAACGCAGGCGAGCCTCACATCGCACCTTAGTCCAAGTAAGAATATTCTCAGGTATGACTCCTTGTTATGGCTGGCGAGCTTTCTTACGTAGTCTAACGGACTTTAAACGACCATCCCCGATGGTCGACAAACTTTAAAAATTTTCCAACGACAGGTCCTTGGTTTAGACCCCTTGAACCACCTCGCGTAGCCATAGTCGTCAGGTTGTATTCTTCGATTGACCTGATGGCTATACTTTGACTTTTGCCTTGTCCATGCCTCAGTCAATGTGGGGGCTCTGTAGATACCTCAAATCTACACCTTTCGCCAACCACCCAGTGATGATTAGGCCGCATGTTTGCTACGCGAAACGATTTATGACAGTTCGTAAGTTTATCGTCAAGTGATAGCTCAAACACTTTTGTCTACCCCTGGGTCGTGATCTAGGTGCCGATACAGTCGTTTTGACAGTCATTAGAGTTCATTTGGAGTCCGGGTAAAAAACCGCTTTATTTTCTATAAACCGTCTTAAAACTCCGAGTCGGAACAAGCAGAAATATCCTGAATATTTTATGAATATTTCAAATTCTATCTTTTTTTATAAAATATATCTCATATCTTTTAAAAGGGAAGTATAGATCTACCACAAATCTTCTTCCACTGTTGGAAACCTCTGGGGAAGAGGAGTATCATCTGATGCGACTCTTCGAAGAGGTGCATCATCTGCTGCGCCTCTTCCTCAGCTGTTTTCTTTGTTTTCGTAATATTTTCTAGATTTCTTTGCGTGTTCGAGTTATTCCAAAACTCTTCGGATTGCTCTCTATAAAAGTCGAGGTTCATGCTTACTTTCAAAGCACACGAGTGTTCCGCCCCTTCTCTTCTTTCTTTGCTTTCTAGACCTTGCTCTAAGCTTTTGACATCTACGTGCTTGATCAATCGTCCACGTAAACTCAGATCTTTCTGGGTTCCCGTCGCGTTTTGCATTGACCTACCAATTTGACCACGACACCTCAATCAGTTTAATCAATCGATTTGAATCCTCTCTCGAGGGCTCTTTCTTTACATTCGAGTCGAGCTATCACTAAAACACAACTTAGTTAATCTTGTTTCGTCAAACATGTAAGTCTGAGGGTGATATAATCCCATCTTGTATTTTGTATCTTGTATCATGTAAGATTCATGTCGGATTCATGCTTAAATTTTTTCAAAACCTTTATTAGTTTTTATTATTTATTAGAAATCGTCTTTTAATCTAATTTCATATTTAGATAGCTTGTCTTGACTTAGATTCCTAATGATCAATATTAGTGTATTTTTGTCGTTTTTTATATCAAATCGTGTCTTTTAGGGTTAGATCCTTTCCTATCTAGTCTCCAGATCCGTCTTTGATATAATTTAAAGTATGATTAATCAATTAAATCATCTTTATTCGACTTATAGATCGATAACAAACCGTAAATACACAAATGAATACTAACTGATTGCGATTCTGGCATCACAACCAGAACCCAACTCAAGGAAAGACGCACAGAGTGTTGCGCCTCTTCCAGAGGACGCATCACCTGCTGCGCCTGTTCTGGGTTGGATTCTGTCTCTGAACTTCCTGATTCGCTCTGACGTAGCCTTAATCGTTTAATTAATCTACTATTAACCCTAATATCGCTGCAAATCAGTTCTAATTCTTTTCCTTTTCTTTAAATATTTCTTTCGACATATTTCCGACATAGATCCTTGTATCCGTTGTAATCTCTGTAATTCTTATATAGTTTTTTATTTAAACATTGTATTGTATGAATTAATTGTCTTCTCACATGCAATCAATCTAATTCCAATTTCAACTCAATCAATTGCTAAACTACATGTTCAACCGACATAGTTTAACTCAGATGCTAGGATTAAATTGTGGATGTTGCATTGCATGCATATAACTGACAACATATCAAGTACAGAAGAGTTTCCCTAATTATTAGTAGAGGCCGATATCGAGGCGGGTGGGATTAGGTGTTCGATTAAAGAACTTCCTAATACGTAACCTCACCCCTTACTCCAGATCTCCGTGAGCACCCGTGTTCATTTCCATCCACAAGAGTCGTTCTAGAAATAGAATGTTAAGGGTAACGAGTTCTTAGTGCTTATGTCATTACTTTGTGTCTTGACATGGCGTAAAGTATTCGAACGGTTCCAACTTGCCACAAAAGTTGGTGGCGACTCCACAAATGCGTATTTCTACGCTTGTCCCTCATTTCTCCATCCGTGGTTCCCCGTGCACCAGAGTTTAGAAAGGATCGTGAATCCGTGTATCACAATATTACATTAATTGAACAAATAAAATAAATACAATACAAAAGATGGGATTTACACCCTCAGACTTACATGTTGACGGAACAAGATATTAACTAACTTAACGTTTTAGCGATTGCTCGACTCGAATGTATTCAGAAAGTGCCCTTGTTAAAGGACTAAAATTGATTGATTGATTGATTGATTGATTGTGTTAGTGGTCAAATTGGTCGGTCAATGCAAACGTGATGGGTACCCAGAAGGATCTGAGCTTATGTGGTCGATTGATCAAGCACGTAGATGTCGATAGCTTATTGCAAGGTATAGAATGCAAATAGAGAAGAGAAGGGGCGGAACACTCGCGTGCCTTAAAAGTGAAAACGGATCTCTCCTTTTATAGGATAAAATACGGAGAGTTCAAGAACAACTCAAACTTATCTCGAAAATATTCCGAAAACAGAGAAAACAGCTGGGGAAGAGGCGCAACAAGTGCCGCTTCTCTTCCCTAGAGGTTTCCTTACGCGGAAGAAGAATTGTGGTAGATTTATACTTCCCTTTTTAAAAGATACAGGATATATTTTATCAAAAAAGATAAAATTTGAAATAGTAATAAAATATCCAGAATATTCCGCGTGTTCTGTCTCGGAGTTTTAAAACGGTTTCTAGAAAATGAAGTGTTTTTTTACCCGGACTCCAAATGAACTCGAACTTAGTGTATGTGTGTTAAGAGCCCACTTATGTTGGTGAAAAGGCTCCCACACTTCAAAATCCCGGCCCTAATATGCTTAAGCCAGTAACTCCGTGGTTTGTTAAAAGTGTCGGAAAGTATGAGTATGTATGTGTGTTATGTACAGTCTGCGTTTTGTAGTTATGTTTATGTAACTTGGATGTGAAAAGGCATGGGAATGAATTTCGTAAGGCCTTGGTGATTATGAGGCTGAACTTATAACTGCTGAAACTTTACGTAGGTTCATGATGAGTTGTGGTAAAGGTTTGATGAATGGGTGCCAATACTGGGGCCTATGTGTATTATGTGAAGCATGCTATATGTGAGTTATTAAGTTTCGCCATTGCATTCTCTAATTGTGTAGATTATCTATGTGTAAAAGGTATTGTGTAACATGTTACGTTTTGAGATGCATCGTGTTGCGTGGGATGTTGGCGATATACGTATAATTGCCAGAAATTGAAATATATAGAGAAAGTAGAATCTAACTTATGACGAGTTCTAAGTGCGTGCTAGACTCCAAACGGCGTTGTTCAACCCTTTTGGGTACTCGACCGAGAACATCTGGGTACTCGATCGATTACATATGGCTCGTCCGAGTACATATGAGTACTCGATCGAGTAAGCCCTACATGGTTGAGTGTAAGGTATTCTCGACCGAGTGCCTAATAGGCATAAGCAAGTCTAATCTGCCAATTGAGTACTCTAGAGAGTACGCGAGTACACTCCACCGAGTAGAGGCTACTCGACAGAGTGCACCCAACAGTCGAATGAGTGCCCCAAATTAAACGATTTTGCTGGAACTTTTCGATAAACACTATAAACCTAATTTTCTCTTATTTTCACAATATCCTTATTGCAACTCAAAAAACAAAAACATTCTTAAAACTTTTCTCTCAACAAAACCTTGGTGATTTTGTGTCCCTTGCTTTCTGAATTTATCACTTTATTCTTCCTTTCAATCAATCTACTTCCAAGTTCAAGCTAATTTAATCCAAACGTTTTTTAAAATTTGAGTAGAAGTACTTGCTTTTAATTTTAAAATTTCTCTAAGCCTATTAGAGCCATACTCCATGCTTTATTAATTAAGTAAAATTTGCTTTAATTATGGCATTAAGTATTGATGAGTCATACTTATATACATGTTTATGTTTCCCCTTAGTCACTTTAATGGCCGTTTTTAGTGCCTAATTGAGCGATTAAATGCTATAATTGCTAATGTCGATAATGCCGTCTTATCGTGTATTAATGCAGATTGCATGCATTTACGGAACAATTGAATGATAGTGTACGCGGCGGAGTCGATAGGCACGGAGATCGAGAAGTATGAATACGGAAAGAAGTGAAGGTAAGAGCATTCCAGTGTCATTCGATCGAGTATGAGAATACTCAATCGAGCGCGAGAAGAAAAGACTAGTGAAAACGATGGATACTCGATCGAGTCGCAAGCAGAATAATCGATCGAGTACCCCAATAATCGATCGAGTGTCTATAGGAATCCGTGTTTTCCTAAAATTCATTAATATCGGATTATTGTGTAATATAAATAGAAAACTCGTAGCTTATTATTTCCTACGCTTTATCACCATAGAAACACCTTAGGAACCCTAGTTTTATCATCGAGACTATTTCCTTCGTTTCAAACTTGTAATCAGTATTTTCACTAATCTTCTTCCGTCAGTTATTATTAGATCGTTAGTTATTCGTTGCTCAATCTTTTATTCATCGTTAATCATGTTTACTTTATTTAATATTTCTGTCTTTTACATCGCTATGATTAGCTAAATTCCTATCTAGGGTTAAAAGGGGATCTAGAGTTGTTAGAAGGGGTAGCTTAATGGATTGAATTGCACTTGCATGGTTATCGTTTAATTCTTGTTTTAAACCTTGTTAATTGATCACTGTCCAGGATTAACTAACCAGTCTCGCAAATTAGGATTTTCATCGAGAGGGTTAAGACTAAGATAGGCTACAATAATTGAATAGAACTCGTTTAATGATAGCGATCGCATGTTAAATGGTAGATCAAAAGGGTATAATTGAATCGATCGATCTTGTGATCTTAGATAACTTTATTGCATGTTAATTGATTATCCCTCTAGCCCTAATAATTATAATTCTAGTGAACCTGAGGCCCTAAATTTATAATCTTATTGAATTTATCCTTAATTATTATTGTTATTGCAATTAGTTAATAAACCAAAACCAAACCCTCAAGAAATTGTTACCTTAAGACTAACTTAGTTATAGCAAATAGATTATTACCGCCTCCTTGTGGATTCGATACCTTAAAGACTAAAAGCAAAGGCATGCTCACTATTCCCTATTATGGCCGATTTTGTGCTAGTAATAAGGAGATGTTGTCTTCTTATTATAAATAATCATCTCATTTCAAGATTAACATAAGTAGTTAATCCATTTTTCTCACACTAGAAATTTTAGAAATTTCAAATAAAAACAAGTTCATATATTTCTAATATCTTGATAATATTACTAAGAGTAGTAATAATCATATAAGTCTTTTTAGTAAGGGTTCCATATATATTATCTAGTATACAATATATGTGGAGATTTGGGATTGTCTAGGTGGAACAAGAGGAGAGTTTCTACACTTCAAACTTAAGGAGATCATCTCACATTCATTTTAGCTCAAGAACAAGAGAAGGAAGGAGTCTTACTCTTGTACCCATTATCAATGTAAGAAAAAAAGTTTTCTTCTTATCTTGATTGTTTTAGTTTGCATGCACTAGATCTTGGATAACTAATTAATAAGTTAATTAGTTCCTTATTAGAAGTGTCTAATGAGGGGGTTAATGAACCCAACACGAGGAAACCCATGGATGAAGACATCAAGGAGGAGCCTTGAGACGATTTATGCCTCGTTCTTGTTTTTGTGGTTGCTTTGTCAAACTTATAATGCATTCGGTTGGTTGTTTCGTACTAAGACAATTAACTTGATTAGTTGTAATCGGCCATCAGGCCAAGAATTGCTATTGTGATGTTTGACTTGAATTTATTGTGGGATTTATGCATGTATGTTTGTTATTTGGTTGTTAGTCGTAACACAAAACAGGTGCAATCGTGACTGAACGTGTCCTTTCTATTAGTGTAATCTACTCGTGTGGCACTCGACAAAGTATCGTTCCTCACTCGGCCGAGTACCGCTCACTCGACCTTGTAAGATAAGTACTCAGCTTAGAGCTTGGAGGTTAGTTGCAACCCATAATCTGCCAGTTGAGAGACTCGACCAAGTGTCGTCTTTACTAGACCGAATACAGACCACTCGGCAGAGGACCACCGACACTCGACGAAGTGTATTGATTTATGGAGTTATTTTGGTCTTATTACGTAAATTCTATGTTGTATAATGATTTACTATTGGGATATTGTGTGTTATACAAAATGGCCACAAGATGTTTGGATGTTCGGTTGATGACATAGCATTAGCGTGCGTATATAATTTTATTAGTAGTTGAGGTCGACCAATACTTAAGCCTAAACATATTTTTTGAGGTCTAAACTGTTTGATGTTTATATTTCAACTTGGTCCACTCTCGAAGTGTTGCATTTGTTGATTACTACGGGTTCTGTCGGTATTAATTGCTCATTCTTAATAATCGACTTTTCATTTAGATTAAAGAATCCAATTGATATACTTGTCTAGATGGGATTGGTCGATTTAAATAGAGATTTCACCATTAGTCATTTTGCTTTATACTTGTCCTATCTCTTTCTTAAGAGTGAGCTTTGGGGACGATTTTTTTTTTGAAGAGGAGTAGATAACATTGCGGCAGTTGATTCCTTCTAAGTGTGTTCAATTACAATTAACTTTACTAATTGCTTTGGGTAATATGACTATCGGTCTGACGAATGTGACTAAGTGTTTTAATTGGCGTTACTAACTGGTGTAGTTAGGGGGTAATTATAGGCAATTGTATGTAGTGTTTGTATATGGTATGTGTATATGGTATTTGTATGTGGTCTTTGGTGACGTAAGTGTATTCAGATGGTGGATAAGAGATTGGAATTGGCATACTGTTAGAATGGCGATACGGACGAATTGAATTTTTACGTTAATTGTATGGTCGTACTTCATAGACATTGTCGCACTCTTGTAAGTTGTGAGTGTCGCGCGTGTTTTAGAGAATGCCTTTGTTCGTTTCCGTTACACGTGTGGGCGAACTTCGGAAACGAATTTCCTTTTAAAGGGAGAAGACTATAATACCCGCCTCTTAGGGACCCGTTGACCGACCTTTGATCTTGTGGAATCCTTCATTGGGGTAGTCGAGGGAATTATATGATGGTTAACTTGTAACACTGGATTTAGTAAGTGTCACTCGGTTGAGTGTCTGTGGCACTCGACCGAGTGTGCTTCATACTCGACCTAGTGGGTGACTGGAAGCATGTTATATAATACGCGGAGGTGGCGACTTAAATCGATTTTCATAAAATCATTTCTTTATATCTCAAAAACCTAAAATGCGACTTCTTTTCTCCTTACCTCTCCTTCTCCCCTTTTCACCCCAATGGAATCCTACACCTAGAAGACTATCGTGAGGGCGGGATTGGCGAACTGGGACGGAGCTAAAGTGATTATTTGGTCTAGCTAGGTAAGTAGTTGTCCTAATTTTTGTATTAGTAATGATGATGGCATTATGATAGGATTTTACCATTAACTGTAGGTGTCGATGACGAGGTCTTGTATGCATTTGTATGATTGTTGATGCTAGCGGGAGAATTCGCTAAAGGTACGTTTTTCCCTAGTCAGTATGATCAAACCATTGTTGTATTGTTGATATTGTGGTTGATTACTTGTGATTATTGTGGTATGATGTTTGTGACTGTTGGAAGTGTTGGTTGAATATTGTGAGCCATTTCGAGAGATGGTTTCACCCCCATAATGAACTGGGTTCGGCTCGTTGCGATGAGCGGGGCTTTTTGATGTCCAGTGATGCGGTATGGCATCTTTAAGGGGTGGGTTACCTGTTGCGATGGGAACTCAGCTACTCGTTGCGATAAGTGCCATTGTGATCTTTCATTTTGGAGGTAGTGAGACATTGGTTGAGTTACTTCCAATACTACTTTTGTGATTGATTATTATTGTTATATAATCATACTAACCCCGTCTTTGTTTCAAAACTGGGGTGATCCATTTAGAAATAAGGAGCAGGGAGTTTAGTATGTCACGTTGTTTGAGCTTGCTTGATGGTTGGCTGGGACGCTGCGGGACGATGACCACTTCTAGCTTTCAATAAGTCGTTAGTTTTGTAGAGTCTTTTGACATGTTGACATTTCAGTTACGGTTGTATTTTAATTTGAAATTTGGGATTTGGATTATTGTGATCATTTTAAACTTTACATAATGCAATAAACATTTCATTATGATCTACGTGATATGTACTAGCTCGGGTAACCGAGATGGTAGAACTCCTATTCATAGGGGAAGGTCTTACTGAAGGCTCCTTGGTAAATGGGAGTGTTACAATTATGCTTGGTTGGTTTACTAACAAAATGAACTTGGGTACTCGATTTGCTTCTTTTAAAACCTCTACGTATTTTATAAGATATTAGTAAGACTCCTCCCAATGACCATAGAGATTCAAAATAGCTTTTTTTGTTTTGCACCCCAAGCTTTTGCATAAGAAATACTAAAGTTAAATTATTTTGTTATAGCCGATCTTGACAACTTCACCTTCACACCTTAATCCGCTTCAACAAGGTGTTTTATAACGTTGCTAATGAACTCTCGTTTTAAATTTTGGTTGTCCATGGATGGTTTATGAACAACACATGATGATCCTGTTGGAGTAAGTGTCCTCCACAATAGTGCATTTATATAATAAATCTCATTTGGAATATATGTGGCATGATTAGTATATTTTGATACTCCACGTCAGTTGATTAATGTAAATCGGTAACGCTCGGCTGACTAGAGTTTGACGTTATTGTCGTATGACGGCGGTGATCAACTGATCCCTTTAGGTCACACCTATAGGATGAGACCCAAATAGAATACTAATTATTTGTATACGATACAATTTAATTAGATCATTACATATATTTGATATGTACGTTTAGTTACGAGAGTTATTTATTGGAAATTGAGTTAGGAACTCATTCCACTTAAGTTTATTAGTCAATTATACGATAACTGACTGAATAAATTTTACGCCTTATTTTTAATACGATTAAATAAGATTTAATTTAGTGATTAATCGTTAATTCATTAAATTAGTTGTGGTTATTCATATATTTTGAGGTAGAGGTAATTAGTTATTTATATTTACAAAGAGTTGTAAAATAAATTAACTGGACATTGTGGGACCCATTATATATTGATATAATGGTTAAATATCACTTAAAAGTTGAGTGTATATTGATTATTAATTTAAGTCATATAATTGTTATATGATCAAATTAACACTTAATTATACAAGATAATTATACATATGATTATAAGTATTTGTGGGACAAATATCAAAAAATCAAAATGGACCAAATAACACAAGTAGGGGCCGGATCTTTGGTTAGTGGAGATCAATGATGATTGTTCTCATCTAATCCTACACTCCACCTTATGTTATGACACCAATATCATTACCATTACTACCACACTCTACCTATTTGCATGAGAATAAAATAAGCACAATAATGACTCATTTGTGTGAGTCATGACCGGCCAAAAGGCCTTTAAATTGAACAATTGTTGTTCAGTTTTACACACTTCATTTTTGCTTATTTTTTCACTTCTCTTTCTAAACTCAACTTCTTTCTAAACTCTCTTATACACTAATATTCTCTACATATGACTAGTGTAGTAATACAATAATATTAGTAGTATTTTGTATTACGTATTATCTAGTTAATAATAAGGTAAGATTATTTGGGTTTAATCTTGGGTGCAACTAGAAGAAGACCTTCTACTTTGGAGGTTGTTTTATGGAGGATTATCTATAAATTCCATGCTCAAGAACAATAAGAAGGAGTTCTTATTGTGCCCATATTGAACCGAAAATTCCCAATGTAAGGATATTTTCGTCTTATCTTTTATTTTATGCTTTTACATTTGCATGCATGATAATTAGATTCTAAATCATTAAGTTAAGGTAAATTATGAATTAATTAGAGGAGTCTAATTAGAGTTCTATGAATTTCATGTGGTATCAGAGCTCAATTGTTACATGCATGTTGATTTTAAGCATTAAAATCGAGTTATACGATAACTTGGGTAAAATTGAAAATTTGTGTTAAAATTGGTTTGCACGAAATTTTTGATTTGCATGCATACCTACTGACCTCAAAATGGTTGTGGTCAAATTTGGTGATTTTAGGGATTGATTTGCTATTTATTTTAATTTATGGCCTTTAAATCATGTTAATATGCATGTTTTATGTTAAAAGTTAACTAAAAATAGTTGCATGTTGATTCTGGCCATGAATTGTTTATATGATCTCACATGCATGTTTTACATACTATATGTAAAAGTTTGTGACTTTTAATTAAGTTTTGCATGATGATTGATTTTTATAAGATAAAAGTCAATAAAGTGAGATTATTATGATCATAAAATTGAAACGTACTTTTCTGGTCTTGAAAATTTTTGGTACATTTTATAATCTGATTTATATCATCTTGGTGAAATTTTATAATTTTTTTCACTATTTTACTATATTTAATGGTTTTTATTTGATAAAACCGTTGAATATTAAGTTATTTGTTCATAAAATTTATTCAAACTTTTTGGGCAAATGTTTCTGGTTTTTAGAGTTCCTGGAAATGTTCCAGAATGTACAAAATTTTTGGTTTCAAATTTTTATGATTTTTTATATTTTATTTTGGGTTTACTTCATAAATGTTATGATTAAACCTCTATATTTAGCAAATACGATCAATTCGAACTAATTAAATACAAACAAAGTTAGTGGGGACTAATTTTGAGTTCTAAATCAGTTTAGATAATTATTTTGAGCTTAAATACGATTTAAGTGTTGATTATTGATTTTTAAATGGTTAAAAATCGATAAAATCCATAAAACCGAGCTAGAATGAGCATGATAAGTGTTAAAGGGCGATTTTGGCATTTTTACATCATTTTATTATGTTTGTTATTTTTGAATGAATGATGTCATTTATTTAATTTTTAATGCAAGTTGTACCTAGTATGGCCTAGATTATTTTAATTGGTATTACCCGTAATGTAAGGGAATACCGATTCGGTTGTAATTTTATTTGCGATCTCGTATCGCCGTTTGTAATAATTTAATTTCATTTTCTAGATCAAATGTATAATAGGAATTTTATTTGTATCTTTTGTAATTAATTATTATGAAGACGGAGATTCCCGAAGTCGGTGTTCCAAAAGACGGTGCCATGAAGAGGCAAGGGGCCAAGGAGTTGGTTTCCGATTTTGTAATCTACTAGTTAATTTGATTAGCTAGGTGGCCATACTAGGATTTATTATTTGCTTGTTTTATTTTTTTTCCGCACATGCCCAAATCGCAACATGCATTTTTATTTCTCTATTGTCATTCAACGTTATTCACAATTCACCGACTTAGTTCGCTTAGAGGGAATTAATAACAAAATTGACAAGACCTCTCACATAACTTAAAAATTGAGATTTAGCCTTACCAATTAGTAACACCTATGAACCCCGTGTTCATTAGGGCTACCACGCTCGTGGGTCCCTTTTTCCCTCGGGTAAGTAGGGTGATGCGATCACAAGCCAAAATTGGATTGGACTCAACGAGATAAGCGTTATCTTGGGACTAGGAGATGGATTTAGTTGAAATCCGTCAACCAAGAGTTCTAAGTGTAGAATTAGTCAAGTATTGACTTACCATGTTTAGATAAAGGTAGCATGCGATGACTATTTTTTGTCTAAATATGGGTCTTGGAATCACTTATATAATTTCGTGAGGGGTCATTATATGAGTGACTTGTTAAAATTGTTTTACAAGTGAATTATATATAAGCAATGAATGTTTATTTTCCGTTGATATTTATTTTATACGCGCAAATGACAAACATTTTATCCTTCTACGAACTTGTAAATCCGTTCAATCGTGGAAAGGAGTTTCCATTATTTTATACGGTAGCATTTTGATTGCGATCTCCGTTTAAACCACC
>JAIUZE010009476.1:0-28161 GCA_022085475.1 Heliosperma pusillum | reverse complement strand
ATACTTCTCTTAAACAACCTAATTTCAAGTCTGTAAACTTTCTCAATTCATTCTTGTGCTCTCAATACTACTAGGATAATCACAAATCTTCTCCCAAATTTCATATCCGTCAATGGTTGGAGGAGGTTGATCATTTTTTGGAATCTATTCTTGAGAAAGGAGGTTTTATTATACCGGAATACGTGGTTAGACGATAAGAATTGTCGGTGATAGTCAAACCAACACACCTTATGTCTCTTAGGAAGATAAAATGCCTTTGATTATTCCATACAATAAGGACACACAAGGAAACTGGAAGTAGCCCAACCGGAAAACATACCGTAAGCTGAAAAGTCAATGATTGTCCATAAAAGAGCGGGTTTGACCTGAATTTTTTTTTGGACATATCAAAAGTGGGCACACCAACCTCCCACAAGTCTTTCAACTTTTCAATAAGAGGTTGTATAAAGAAATCTATGTTACTTTTAGGATTATCCGGACCAGGAACGATCAATAGAAGAAACATAAACGGTGGTAGATTATAAGGAGTGAGAATTACCGACCAACATGAACATTTTTTCTCAAATTGGTCGTATGGTGTAAAACCATCTGTGCACAACCCAAGTCTAACATTTCGAGACTCACTAGCAAATTCGATGAACATTTCGTCCAAATGCTTCCAAGCCTCACTATCACTTGGGTGAGCAAATATCCCTCGTACACGAGGGTTTTGTTCATGTCATCTCATTGCCTCCGTAATATTTCTAGTTGCATAAAGCCGTTGTAATCTTGGACCTATAGGGAGGTATAATAAGACTTTTTGTGGTGTTTTTTTCCCCAATATATGGTGTTGGCTTGTACCTATCTTTGCCACACTTCTTGCATTTATCAAGTGACGCATCTTCATTCCAAAAAAGCATACACCCGTATTTACAACATTGAATCTTTTTATAGGGTAGTTGGCTTATCTACACATTTGTGCAATAATTTATGCTCACATTTTATGTTAACAACCCTTGCAGTTGCTTGTAACACCGACAAGCTGCTTGTAACACATTTTATGTTAACAATCTTTTGATAAGGTCTCTCCGCCGCATCTAACATATCAAAAAAACTATTTAATTGAGGATGTGGAGTTTCTTCTTCACCAATAGGAGGTTCCTTCATAACGTCTAAAGCATGTCTCCTAAAGCATCTATTACAATTTACCATGTCTCGATATGGTCCGCTTATGGAATTGTGAGTGTTTGGTTCATTGTTGGGTATTGTAAAAGAGAAAGGCTCACCATGACACACCTATTAATAATAATTTTCTGTGAAACCTTTACTAATAAGATGTTCTTGTACCACAAATTCACTCAAGTATTTCAATTTTTTGCACTTTACACATAGACTTCTAATAAGTTGTGAATTCCTAAATTCATCTTGGGTTTTAACAAATTCTAGAAAACTATTCACCCCACATAAAAATTCATACTTAACCAACCCTATCATCAACTCTTTCATACATCCATTCTCGTTCAACCTTCTTCATTATAAATCTATACAAATACATAAATAGAACATAATTGGGGTAAAAAATGTATAAACTAACTAATTGAGCCAATATACCTTCTTACTAAGTTTTATTCAATATGTTTAGGTTTAAGAGATTATAATTACAATTACTCTATCGAATTTCTAACATCAACAAATAATCAAAATATATTACCAACATTAAATTCTCACTACCAATTTTACCCAACTACAACAACAACTAATCAAAATATACTACCAACATTAAATTCTCACACTCAATTTTACCCAACTAATAAAATTATACTACCAACATTCAATTTGACTACCAAATTCCTACCCAAATATACAACCAACAATAATAACAACAGTTATTGCAGCAGGAGCTCACCCAACGGGCCTTGATGATCAAGCCACAAACAAGACAAGCCTGACCCCAAGGACCCCTCAGATGGAAGCTCGAGTTACAAGGTCTAAACAACAAACTATGTCAAGCCAAGATCAAGCCAGGTCAAGCCACACCAGTGAGGAAGACAGTCCAGGGCTCAACAACCCATGCCAAGCCCCAACACAACCCACATTACCCACACAAGACAGAAACAAAACCATTCAGGACCAGGCAGACCAATCAACAAACCCTGCACCTAGGAGGTACACCAGAGCATCCCAACCACCCCCACCATGGCCTACCATCAAGCCAACCCATTAAGCTACAAGTTTTCCCAGGACAAACCCTTTTGAAGTCTAGTAAAAATTCATGAAACAGACACCCCAAGTTAGAGTCCAGCAAACAACTAAAAACAGAGAAGGTACATGTCAGATTGTGGCTTCCTTTTGTTTAAGTCAACTTGTCATCGTCCAAGGAAGGTCTTATCTAAGTTATAATAAGAATAGAGAGTCCCAAGGAGCAGCAACACACCCAGGCAAGGCAGCAAGACAACAAGAGCAACAGATTTCCATTTCAGGAAAAATCCAAAAACTGCTTTATTTGCTTTTGTTCAGTCTGTTTTTCTTTTGTGTTTTGTGTCTGTTCTTATTAGTTGTTGAGCTCGTCCTATTGTGAGGCTCTTAATTAGTGTCAGTAGAAGTAGTTTAGATCCTAAGCTAGCCCTTGGATGATCTATACATCCAATGGCTCACAAGATATCAGCCTCTCTATATAAAGGGGTCTTGTATGTTGTTGTAAGCAGACTTTTATGAATGAATGAATTAAACTTTGAGAAATCACTCAATGTTATCAAACTTGTGCTAAGAGCTATAGTTTGAAACAAGCCTGATACATCTTCAAGGTGTTTGATCAGTGCCTTGTCTTGTGAGTCAAGTTATATCTGTGCCTTGCTGTGGTTAACTTGCTTGTTGTTGAGTCTAGTCTAGGGTGTTTGTGCTTTGCTGTAACACTTGAAAACTGTCTCTAAACTAGTCTTTGAGTCCCTTCTCTTGTGCTTTGCTGTAGGGGAGCTTCTCTAAGTCATATCCTTTGAATTTCAGTTGATATAAGTCACTCTCTCTAAAACAGCCTCCATTTCTAATTGAGTTGTTGTCAGTTGAAGTGAACCTATTCTAGCATCCATCAAAACTTGTAAACCTTAGTAGTTTACACTCCAAATGGTTATCAGAGCTTTGGTTGAGAGTCTTAGTGAAGTTCATTTTCCCTAACTACATTTAAAAACACAAAAATAGCCCAATGAGTGAAGAGAGACTGGCAGGAGTAGAAGCAAGGATAGAGGATCTGGCTGGGATTGTAACCACCCTAACCAGAACCCTGGACCAGGTAATAGGCAACCATTTGCTTGCTGGAGGAAGAGGCAGAGGACGTGGAAGAGGCCAAGGAGGAGGCAGAGGAAGGCCACTTGATGATGAAGAGTATCCAGACTCAGATGATTCAACAAGAAGCAGAGCTTCCATCCACAGGCACATAGACAAGCATCTTAAGGTAGATATCCCTGAGTTTTCTGGTAGTCTTAATCCTGATGATTTGTTAGAATGGTTAAGAGAAGTAGAAAGGATCTTTGAATACAAAGGATATAATGATTCTAAGTCTTTTAAAGTAGCCATCCTTAAACTAAAAGGGTATGCTTCCCTTTGGTATGAAACCATGAAAGGGTTAAGGGCTAGGGAAGGTAAGGAACCCATCAAGTCTTGGACTAAACTGAAAAAGAAACTATTAGACAAGTTTGTTGCTAAGGATTACACCCAGGATCTGTTTATCAAATTGTCTAAGTTGAAACAAGGAGACAAACCTGTTGAATCTTATCTGAGAGAGTTTGAACAACTCACCTTGCAGTGTGATATAAATGAGAAACCTGAGCAAAGGATTGCTAGGTACTTAGAGGGTCTAGATAAGAACATTGCTAACAAGGTTAGGATGCAACCTCTGTGGTCATTTGATGATGTTGTCAACTTATCTCTGAGAATTGAAAAGATAGGGAAGACTAAGCCTAGTACACCAAAACCTGTTAGGCCTTTTCAAACCAGACCTTACAGTGGGTTGAGAACCATGGATACCCCTAAGACAGCACCCCCACCTACCTTAGACAAGGGAAAGGGCATCATGGGTCAAAAGCCAAGCACTTCATTGACTGAGAACAGAATTAGGTGCTTCCAGTGTCAAGGCTATGGACATTTCAGGAAGGATTGCCCTTCTAAGAAGACCTTAACTATAATGGAGGTTGAGGCTTGGGAGAAAGAAGGTCTAGTTGAGTATGAAAGGGATGAGCCTGAGGTTGAAGAAGTGATGAGTGAGGAAGAAGAGTCTAGTCAGGAGGCAATAGTGGCACTCCCTGACACAGGCCACAGCTTGGTCCTATGGAGAGTAATGCATTCACAACATATACCTTTGGAGGAGGATCAAAGGTCCCTCATTTTCAGAAGCAGATGTACCATACAAGGGAGGGTTTGTAACCTTATTATAGATGGAGGTAGTTGTACCAATGTGGCCTCTGTTACTATGGTTGATAAGCTGAAGTTGAGCACTCAAGAGCACCCTCATCCCTATAAGTTGAGATGGCTGAGTAAGGGAGCAGAGGTTAAGGTGGATAAGCAATGTATGGTCCCATTCTCCATTGGAAGTGTGTACAAAGATGAGGTATTGTGTGATGTGGTTCCAATGGATGCCTGCCACTTGTTATTAGGAAGGCCATGGGAGTTTGATAAAAGCTCCATACACCAAGGAAGAAGCAACACCTATTCCTTCAAGCATGGGAGCAGGAAGGTGACATTAGCCCCCTTGCCACCACATCAGAAGAATTGTGGGAGTCCAAGTATGGCTGAGGATTTTAGTGGGGTTTTGTTTCTGTCTGAGTCAGCAATGGTCAAAGAGTGTAGTGAAGAGCAACCTATATTAATGCTGCTATCAAAAGAAGTCCAGGAAGAGGAGTCTAAGGTGATCCCTGCAGAATTTAAGCCCCTCATTGATCAGTTCAGGGAAGTGTTTCCAGAGGAACTTCCTGATGGCTTACCCCCTTTGAGAGGAATTGAACACCAGATAGACCTTGTGCCAGGGTCTGTACTACCTAATAGACCAGCATATAGGTGTGATCCCAAGGCTACACAAGAGCTGCAGAAACAAGTGGGAGAGTTGATGAGTAAAGGGTTTGTAAGGGAATCCTTAAGTCCATGTGATGTGCCTGCATTATTGGTTCCTAAGAAGGATGGGACTTGGAGGATGTGCATAGATAGCAGGGCTATCAACAACATCACACTCAAGTATAGGTTCCCTATACCTAGGCTTGATGACATGTTGGATGAGCTGAGTGGTTCAAGGTTCTTTTCTAAGATTGATTTGAGGCAAGGTTACCATCAATTGAGGATCAGGGAAGGAGATGAGTGGAAGACAGCCTTCAAAACAAAGCATGGCCTTTATGAGTGGCTTGTCATGCCCTTTGGCCTGTCAAATGCCCCAAGTACCTTCATGAGATTAATGACAGAAGTGCTTAGGCCTTGCCTAGGGAGATTTGTGGTGGTATACTTTGATGATATTCTCATCTACAGCAAGAGCAAGGATGATCATTTGAGGCATCTTGAGGCTGTGTTTGAAATACTTAAGGAGAGCAAGCTCTTTGGGAAGCTTGAGAAATGCACCTTTATGACTGAGGAAGTCAAGTTTCTAGGATATGTGGTGTCTGGTAGAGGCATCTCAGTTGATCAAGACAAGATCATTGCAGTTCAGTCTTGGCCTGTTCCTAGGAATATCACAGAAGTAAGAGGGTTTCATGGCTTAGCATCCTTCTACAGAAGATTCATTAAGAATTTCAGCACCATTGCAGCACCCCTCACTGAATGCATGAAGAAGGGAGAGTTCACTTGGACTGAGACTGCTTTGCAAGCTTTCAAACATATGAAGAAACTCTTGTGCAGTGCACCTATCCTCAGGTTGCCAGACTTTAACAGCCTATTTGAGGTTGAATGTGATGCAAGTGGAGTAGGGATTGGAGCTGTCCTTATCCAAGAGAAGAAACCTGTAGCTTATTTCAGTGAGAAGCTAAGTGGAGCTAAACTGAACTATTCTACATATGACAAAGAGTTCTATGCTCTTGTCAGAGCTTTGAGGCATTGGAGTCATTATCTGAAGCCCAAGCCTTTTGTCTTACACTCTGATCATGAGGCATTGAAGTACATAGGAGGCCAGCATAAGCTCAGTCATAGGCATGCTAAGTGGGTGGAGTTCCTCCAGTCATTCACCTTTTCTAGCAAATACAAAGAGGGCAAACAAAATGTGGTGGCTGATGCATTGTCTAGGAGGTACACTCTGCTATCAACCATGGAGCAAAGGGTCCTTGGCTTTGAGTTCATGAAGGATATGTATCAGGAAGATCCAGACTTTGCAGAAGATTGGTTAGCACAAAAAGAGGGAACAAGGACCATTGATTCATCCTACACTCTGCAAAATGGATTCTTGTTCAAAGGAAACAAGCTGTGTGTTCCCAGAGGATCTTATAGGAGTCTATTGATCAAGGAGGTGCATGGAAGTGGCCTTTGAGGACACTTTGGGGTTCAGAAGACTGTGGACATATTGCAGGATCAATTTTACTGGCCTAAGATGATGGGAGAAGTCCAAATAATACTCAGAAGGTGTGGAGTTTGTCAAAAGGCCAAGAGTTCTTTTCAAGCAGGACCTTACACTCCCCTACCAGTCCCATGTAGGCCTTGGGAAGATGTGAGCATGGATTTTATAGTAGCATTGCCTAGGACAGCAAGAGGGAAAGATTCTATCATGGTGGTTGTGGATAGGTTCAGTAAGATGGCACATTTCATTGCTTGTAAGAAGACTGAGGATGCTGTGAGTGTAGCAGAGCTATACCTTGATGAGGTGGTGAGGTTACATGGAGTCCCAAGGACTATTGTATCTGACAGAGACACAAAGTTTATGAGCCATTTCTGGAGAACATTGTGGAAGCTGCTTAACACTAGGTTGTTGTTTAGTACCTCCCATCATCCTCAAACAGATGGCCAAACTGAGGGGACCAACAAGACCTTGGGAAGGATCTTGAGGTGTATAGTCAGCAAATCTCTCAAGGATTGGGACTTGAAGTTGGCTCAAGCAGAGTTCTCTTTCAATAGAGCTCCATCAGCAGCCACAGGCCACTCCCCCTTTGAAGTGGTCTATGGTACTAACCCCTTAATGCCTTTGAGTTTGTCTAATGTGTGCAGGTCAGAGATCCACTATGATGCCAAGAAGAGGGTGGAACAAATGCTAAAACTCCATGAATCAGTCAGAAAACAAATTGAGAAAGACTAATGATCTATACAAGAAGAATGCCAAGGTTCCTAAGACCAAGAAAGACTTTGCACCAGGAGACTAGTATGGATCAACCTAAGGAAAGAAAGGTTCCCTTCCAAGAGAAAGAACAAGCTAGAGCCAAGAGCAGATGGTCCTTTTCAAGTCATAGAGAAGATAGGTCCTAATGCCTACAGAATTGATCTACCAGGAGAGTATGCAGTCCATGGGACATTCAATGTTGGAGATCTTAGTCCCTTCTATGAAGACTCTGAGGGAGAGGAAGACACAGGCTTGAGGTCAAGCCCTTTTCAACCTGGGGAGGCTGCAGCAGGAGCTCACCCAAGGGGCCTTGATGATCAAGCCACAAACAAGACAAGCCTGACCCCAAGGACCCCTCAGATGGAAGCTCGAGTTACAAGGTCTAAACAACAAGCTATGTCAAGCCAATATCAAGCCAGGCCAAGCCACACCAGTGAGGAAGACAGTCCAGGGCTCAACAACCCATGCCAAGCCCCAACACAACCCACATTACCCACACAAGACAGAAACAAAACCATTCAGGACCAGGCAGACCAATCAACAAACCCTGCACCTAGGAGGTACACCAGGGCATCCCAACCACCCCCACCATGGCCTACCATCAAGACAACCCTCTAAGCTACAAGTTTGCCCAGGACAAACCCTTTTGAAGTCTAGCAAAAACTCATGAAACAGACACCCCAAGCTAGAGTCCAGTGAGCAGCATAGCAGAGGCAGTACATGTTCAGATGTGGTTTCCTTTTGCCTAAGTCAACTTGTCTTCATCCAAGGCAGGTTTATCTAAGTTCTAATAAGAGTGGAGAGTCCCAAGGAGCAACAAAACACCCAAAGCAAAGCAGCAAGACAACAAGAACAACAGAGTTCTATTTCAGGAAAAATACAAAAACTGCTTTATTGCTTTTTTGCATCAGTCTGTTTGTGTCTTTTGTGTCTGTACTAGCTAGTTGTTAAACTCGTCCTCTTGTGAGGTTCTTAATTAGTGTCAGTTGAAGTAGTTTAGATCCTAAGCTGGCCCTTGGATGATCTATACATCCAATGGTTCACAAGAGACCAGCCTCCCTATATAAGGAGGTCTTGTATGATGTTGTAAGGCAGACTTTATGAATGAATTAACTTTGAGAAATCACTCAAATCTATCAAACTTGTGCTAAGAGATGTAGTTTGAAACAAGCCTGATACATCTTCAAGGTGTTTGATCAGTGCCTTGTCTTGTGAGTCAAGTTATATCTGTGCCTTGCTGTGGTTAACTTGCTTGCTGTTGAGTCTAGTCTAGGGTGTTTGTGCTTTGCTGTAACACTTGAAAACTGTCTCTAAAATAGTCTTTGAGTCCCTTCTCTTGTGCTTTGCTGTAGGGGAGCTTCTCTAAGTCATATCCTTTGAATTTCAGTTGATATAAGTCACTCTCTCTAAAACAGCCTCCATTTCTAATTGAGTTGTTGTCAGTTGAAGTGAACCTATTCTAGCATCCATCAAAACTTGTAAACCTTAGTAGTTTACACTCCAGTTATACTAACAACTTCAAACTTTAATCACTACTTGAACATACTAACAAATATACTACCTATATATACTAACAACATTAAATTTCAATCAATACAAAAACATAATAGCGAGTTTACTACCCAAATATACATCAACATCAAATTTCCATCACTAACAACTAATCAAATTAAAAAAACAACCCAATTTCACCTAACCTTAACACTAAATTAAACAAGTCTAAAATTATATTCAAATCACAACGAATAATCATTGTTAACCAAAAATAATGTGTAAACAACAATAAAAACCTCAACAAAAACAATTAAGAACAATAAAATTAAGAAGAAAAAACATGCTTGAAATGTTAATTATGAAAGTAGAAGAGGGAGGGTAGGGCCAGCGGTTGGGGACGGTCGACAGCGTGCTGAGGGTCGTCGTCGGAGGCTGGGGGTAGTCGTCGGCGAGTCGGCGACGATGATGGTGGGTTGGGGGTGAGGGTCGTTGGTGAGTGTTGAGGGAATGAGAGGTTATGTTTAATAATTAGAAGTGAAGGAGTGATAATGAAAGGGTTGGTCGAGTTTTTTTTTTAAAAATATACGTGCTTTACCGACTGACTGTATAATCGGTCGATAATTTTAAAACAATCGGTCGGTAAAATGAAAAATACTGGCCGATGTGACTTTTTGCCGACTGCTTATGTGTCGGTCACTAATACCGACCGAAGTCAGTCGCAAATAGTATTTACCGATCGATTTTGACAGCACTCGTTGTTTTTCGGTCGTTAAAAGTGTGAATTCTTGTAGTGTCTCTAACATAACTCAACCTCACCTTGCCAGTTGTAGAAACATCCTTCTTAACAAACTTACCAATTCAACTAGTCCTGCAATATATATAGGTAAGCAGACCCCAATATATATAGGTAAGCAGATTCCAAAACTTGAGAGGGATACCAGACAGTCTAACCCACACTGGAACAATATTCACACTCTCCTTCACTAAATCAACCTCAAAATTCCATGGTTTAATAACAACAGGTTTGTTATCAAACAAATAATATCCAGAATTCAACATGACTTCTCTATTCAGATTTCTTAAAACGGACAAGAAATATCCCATTATCCATAAACGATACCTTATCCACTTCAAAATTGTCCCAAACCTTATAGACAACCCCTTGAATCTACCTCAGGCTTTGTATCATCCATTGAGAACTGAAAAAGATTTGTGAACTCATCCTCCTCAGCCACCATTTCCGTTATTGGGATGTTCTTGCCTCCATTCCTTAATAGCCAACCATCATCATTCTGCTCCTCGATCTTCATGCTCATTTGGATCCAACACTGGAATCCTATTCAGTTCTCCCATAGTTTTTAATTTGTTCGCATTAACTGATCGAAGGAGGTCCACAAGAGATAAATTTTCGCATACCATTATTCGCACCACTGACAATATTAGATCCTAATTGCTTGTTATTGTTACTATTTTTGGTATTTTGTGTTGAAGATAAAGGTGAAAATTTATTTTTCAGTGAACGTCATATCGACCATGATTTTTGTGAAACTCAAACTCCTAGGTTAGAATTTCAGAGCATTTTCCCTTCATTTTCTCTCTATCTCAAAAAAAAAATTGGACTTTGTTCTCCTAATATTTAACACACTTGGATTTGTGTATACTCGGCCATTCAGGTGCACACACAAACCTATTATAACGCTATAAGATTTCATTATTCTATATCTTAATCACAATATGAATAAGTCGGGTTGCTGAAGTATTGGGTTTTTAACATAATGAGCACCCATTCATATATGGATACTATAATAAGGTCAAACTCAATAGTTTTTTTATCTCCTTCGTTTTTGGGAGAAAAAAAAACAAAACAAACATAAAGCAATATATAATAGATAAAACAAAATTATGTATATAGAAGTTCACGATATCTAAAACCTCGACAAGAATAGTAATAAAACAATCAAGATAGTTGGTGTATATCTAATACATAGTATATTAATCATAACTGAAAAGTACCTTACATGTCTAGTAGGCGTGGTTGAGAAAACAAGACTTTATAGAAAAATACGGTCAAGTATTATTGTTGCCGCCTGCCGTATAAAAGCAACTTAGCAATTATGTCACAATTAAATAGAAGAATATCATCTACATAACTCTTTAGGGTAAGCTAAGAAATTAATTCGAATTAATGTTAAATAAAAGTAGACATCTTATATGATATTTTGTGTTTTCACAAAATCTTTGGAGAGAACGTCTCTCACTAAGTTATTGAAAAGCCACTAAATACCACTTATATATCATACCATTTTATGCTTTTTTTTTCGTAGCCCTATTGTTATGGATCGTGACTCAAAATATGACTTTTATTTGGTACATGTTTTTATAATAATCTTACCTATTTTATCATATATTGTAACCATTTTTACTAGTATCTCATTTTTATAATACGTACCTATTATATTACTTTTTGTACCATTCTTCCATTAATTTTTAATTGGTCTCTCAATAAGTTAATTGAAAAATCGTCTCTCAGGAGACGTACTGGTGTATTTTTCCTATCTCTACTACTTATAGGCATGGCCACTATTTATTTCTTATGCACAACCTTACAATGGTGACAAAGAGATATCTTCATCTAATAGGCTCATGTTGATCCAATTTTTACGAACTTTTGGAATAAAAATAAAAATCATAAAAGCCAGGACCTACAAATAACCAAATAGAAACTAATTAATGAACTACGAACTATGAATAGATGGTGAATAAAAAGAAAATAATGTGTGGTTAATAAGGTATTAGTATTGACAAAACAGTTAAAATAACATAAACCACTAGGGCAGAGCATGGATCGGATATCCGATCCGAACTGGATTTCGGATCGGATATCCGTATCCGAAAATCCAAATTTTTGATATCCGATATCCGATCCGAAACCTTCGGATATCCGATTTTCAATATCCGAAAAAATCGGATCGGATATCCGAATATCCGATATCTAATCCGATTAGGTAAACTATATTTCTCTCAAGGATTATGTCAAGTTTTTTTCCCAGATTTATATTCTTTTTAGCATATAATTGTGCATCCCAAAATTATTTTTATGTCTCATCATTTACTTGTTCTTTCTCAATACAAGAAAACGCAAGTAATGATAAAAATAATAAGATAGTCCTCAAACTATTCAATTAAATATCTACCCAAGAAAACAATGAAATACAAGAGGTAATTAGAGTTGAAGATAAGCTTGAGACCCCAAGAATGAGCCGGAATAGGCGTTGAATGCTTCGAAAATCAGTAGCATCGCCGGAATACAGAGAACATTTTCATCTAATATTCTCATATAAATGTAGCATCGTAAAGTTATGCATGCGTCATTGAATGTAGCGGTGGCAGCGATGTCGAGTTTGGCATTCCAGTAGCCGGATCTTGCTTGCGATGGTGATTAGTCGGTAAATGAAGGGAGTAATTAGTGGTATAATGATAGTATGAGTCAATGGGTGGTGAAAATTGGTAAGGAATAAGGACTTGAGGAGTGTTGTCAGTAAATTGGTAATGGTGAGGATTTGAAATGATGAAAAGTACTATGTGAATGTGTTATATAAGACGGCTTGGTAAATTTTAGGGTTTGTATTGGGTTGTATAATTGGGCCTTCATCAATAAAAATATCCTACCAAATACCTTGAATCATCAATTTTAGTAAAACGAAAAAATCTTATTTTTTCGGATCGGATACGGATATCCGAAAATTTGAGAGCAAGTATCCGTATCCGATCCAATATCCAAATATTTCGGATCGGATTTCCGATCCAAAGCCTATTTTCGGATCGGATATCCAATTTTTCGGATCGGATTCGAATCAGATATCGGATCGGTTCGGATAATCGGATTTTTTGCTCAGCCCTATAAACCACATGACTAAATTAAAATCATAATTTTCATTCTTTCATCATAGCATGCCAAAGAGAAAATAAAACACGCAAATGGTATAATAAAGTCAACTCGTAAGCAAATTGTAATAATGCTCTTATCGAGGTTGCCAAAATCTTATACGAAGTATTAATTAATCTTAGAAACATACTTATTCATGAGTTTTAATACTGTTTTGTATACTTTTTTCTAATTTATTTAATTAAAACACATGTGATTAATTTTCTAAAAGATTTTGTAGATTATTAATAATGTTGGGAGTCTTTCACATGACTTTATTCACCTGAATAAATGAGTTGAAAAAAACTTCCATCACTATTAAAAAAAATTGAGTCCATAATGGGTAAAACTATCCGAACCATAAAAAAAAGCAGTAGAACATAAAATCCAACGATTAAAAAAGGATTTAAGATCTACCAAACTAGGGTTTCCAGAATTCAACTTACAACACACACACTATATAAACCCAACAGTTACACTTTCGCCGGTTGCGGTGCAGCACTTTCTGCTCTGACCCCAAAAAAAAATTCATCAAATTTTCTCTTTGTTTTTACTTCTTCATTCACATCATCGTCGGAAATTTTTTTAATTTCGCGACGATTTATCCCTTCAAGTTTTACCAAAAACCAATCCAATCTCTCTTCTTCTATATCCTTAAACCCTAAAAAATCCCACAAAAAAAATCGACACTTGTATTCTGCAAATTAGGGTTTGTTATTTGATTAGTTTTGCAGTGATTTTTGTTTGAAGAGAAGAGAGAGGACCAAAAAAATGGCTCAAGCTCAGGTGCATGTTCCGGGTCAAGGTGGTGTTGCTGGTGTGGTGAATGGTGGTGTACCGGGTGCGAACCCGGGTGCTGGTGCGGCTGCGGCTTCCCTCGTTACGACATCGCTTTATGTTGGTGATTTGGATTTTAATGTTAATGATTCGCAGTTGTATGATCTGTTTAATCAGATTGGCCAAGTTGTTTCTGTTAGGGTTTGTAGGGATTTGACTACTCGCCGTTCTCTTGGTTACGGTTATGTCAATTATAGTAACCCTCAGGATGGTAATTTTTTCAATTCATTTACTTTTTTAATTTGTTTTAATTAGTTTTTATTATAAAGTTGTTTTATTTGGGGTTAAAGGTTGTATCTTTTATTTTAATAATTTAGTATGTTTTCTTATTTTAGTAATAGTTGTGGCTATACATTGTTGTTGCAATACATTGTTGATTGTATTTGAGTTAAAGATGGAAACGATATTTATGAGGGGTTTGAATTCAGGATTTGTGAGGCTATACATTGTGGTTGCAATAGATTGTTGATTGTATTCATAATATATGAGGCGGTTTGAATTCATAATAGTTGTGGCTATACATTCTTTGTATTGGATTTGATTCATGTGTAGCGTTAGTTTGTTTGAAGTTCATGAAGCCTAATTTATCTGCATTATAAGTTACTTTAGTTATATGTTTGTTGATGTGTTTTAGTGTGGAGATTCGGAGATTTGAATTTAGAGTTTGCCTAATGTTTTTAAAAAATAAACTGGTATAATCATGTAATTGGATTATTGACTTGTTGGGTGTATCAGTTTTGTTTCTTTGACAGTATGAATGGTTCTTATCTCAGTTTCAATTTCTGTAATATTTGTATTGCAAGATTCATTTTAATGTCTTTATATATCAGAGTTACTAGTTTGTCAATATAATATGTGGCCCGTGCTACTGTTAGCGATGCCTTGAGAAAATGCTACTGGGTATATGATGTATAAGACTAGCTCATTGTCGGATTTTAGTCTCATATTGGATATTATTCATTTCAGCTGCTAGGGCTTTGGATGTGTTGAACTTTACTCCCCTGAATGGAAAGGCAATCAGGATCATGTATTCCCATCGTGACCCAAGCATCCGGAGAAGTGGGACTGGAAATATTTTCATCAAGGTTTTATTTTCCCCTTTTACTTTTTTTGGGTTCAGGTCTTTCTTTTTTTCGATGTTGAGAGATTAGCTCGTGACATATTTTTCACATTCTTGATGTGTTAAAGTTTTATACTTGGATAAGGCTGTGTTCGTTTGTCTCAAAATATCTGTTATTTTCTTGTCACCATTATTGGATCTGCACTTAAGAATAAGAGCTTCTTCTTGCAGTAATGATTTGTTTGTGCATTTAGTCTGGTTTACGTAGTTAAAAATCTTGGAACTTTCTTGGATAATTTAAAATTTCTCTGTATCGTAGTATCTTATGATCTGCATCTTTTGTGCCTTTGCAGAATTTGGATAAGGCAATTGACCACAAAGCTTTACATGATACTTTCTCCTCATTTGGAAACATTCTGTCATGTAAGATCGCTACTGATGTCAACGGCCAGTCCAAGGGTTACGGATTTGTTCAGTTTGATGCTGAAGAAGGAGCTCAAAAAGCCATCGAGAAGTTGAATGGTATGCTCATCAATGATAAGCAGGTGTTTGTTGGACACTTTGTCCGTAAGCAGGAGAGAGACATTGTTTCAAGCAGGACAAAATTCCAGAATGTTTATGTCAAGAATCTCTCAGAAGCAACTACTGACGATGACCTGAAGAAAATTTTTGGTGAATATGGACCAATCACAAGTGCTGTGGTCATGAGGGATGCCGATGGGAAATCAAGGTGCTTTGGGTTTATTAACTTTGACAACCCAGAAGATGCCGCTAATGCTGTTGATGCTTTAAATGGGAGCAAATTTGACGAGAAAGAATGGTATGTTGGCAAGGCTCAGAAAAAGTCTGAAAGGGAACAAGAATTGAAGGGAAAGTTTGAGCAAACTATGAAGGAAGCTGCTGACAAGTATCAGGGTGCCAATTTATACATCAAGAACTTAGATGACACCATTGATGATGAAAAGCTGAAGGAGCTGTTTGCAGAGCATGGAAAAATTACATCATGCAAGGTTGTTAGCTATCATTTGCACTTCTGTTGTTCTCCTACAATTTTCACTCTATTCTTAAATTGGGATCAATGTATTTTTCCTACCCTTCAGGTTATGCGTGATCCCAGTGGTATCAGCAAGGGTTCTGGATTTGTTGCATTTTCAACACCAGAGGAAGCTTCTCGTGCTGTGAGTACATAACCTTTTAATTTATTACCAGTGTTTGATTTCAGTGTTGTTTATGAGGAGCTTGTTTTAAGATATGTTTATTTCCCTTAATATGTCATTTCTTTTCCTACTCACAGCTTGCAGAGATGAATGGCAAAATTATTGTCAGCAAGCCTTTATATGTTGCACTTGCTCAGCGCAAGGAAGATAGAAGGGCTCGCTTGCAGGTAAAGCCTCAGAATTTCTCTGTTTTGTTACATATTGAGCTGGCTCGCTTATTGTTTTCCTAGTGTAAAAAACTCAGGAATTCTCAGAATAATGTTGCAATTATTGGGTATATCACCTCCATTCTATCTGTGATTTATTCTGATAATGTGTACTGGGACTTGTATTCTAATGAATGACACTTTGTCGCAGGCTCAGTTTTCCCAAATGAGGCCAATTGCTATGACACCTTCTGTTCCTCCTCGCATGCCAATGTATCCTCCAGGTGCCCCAGGGCTTGGACAGCAGATCTTCTATGGCCAGGCGCCACCTATGATGCCTCCACAAGTAAGAAGAGCTTTATTGTAGATACTCCCCTCATCATTTTGGTTTTCTGTGTCAAGTGCTGTTGCCCTCTCTAATTAATCATTCCTTCCATTCCACTTTTATGGTCCTAGTTTGACCAAGTATATTTAAGAAAAATTGTTGAAATATCATAATTGCCCCTTGACCAATAAACTTAAATACAAGATATAAGCAAAATGGGAAAAGAGAAGTTATTTAACTAGGTGTATAATAGGTAGTTCACTATTTTTACTTGCCATATTTAGAAATAGGACAATTACCTTGGAATATGGAAATCACAGATAGAGGACAATAAAAGTGGAATGGAGGGAGTACTCTATTAATACTTGTCCTTTTTTGATGTTTCTTATTCGGTAAATGTGTGGGTTTGAATGTGAATACTTTTGAAATCAATATTGTGTTCTCTTTGACCTCTGCCAAATTGCAAGTATTTGTTGATAGGTAATTGAATATCTGAAAATATTCCATTCTATTGTATTCCCAGTTTGTCATGATTGGCCTGACATAGCTGGCAAGCATAATGAGTGGTGTAATGACATAATTTCTAGTACAAGGAACCTGGGATTTTGGGGTGACACATTGGGGAACGACAGAATGAATGCTCTCATAAGTATCTTGAAAATATTTTCATTGTATTTTTCTCAGTTTGTCATGATCTATGTTGGGTATCGATCCCGTACCCGACACTTATCACTACTTGACAAGGATATGGGTATCGATCCCGTACCCGGCACTTATCACTTGGACACCTCACCTGTGAAAAAAAATGCAACCTAAAGTGAACTAGAAGACTCTTTTATGATACATATAGTATGATTTTTGACAATTTTGAAACTTATATTTCAATTTTATCAATGTTTCACCTGAAAACTTGATCTATTATTTACTTTCTTATAAAAAATTTTCTATAAAGACGTGTACCCGTACACTTTGGTATGTGCCTGTGTCTGATCCGAGACCAAGTAACATAGGTCATGATTAGCCTGACATGCATGATCGGTGGGGTAAATGACGTAATGTAGTTTGGCTGGCTACAAGTGCTGGTGTTTCCTATTATCTGGAAATTTCCGAATCATCTGGAAATTTACTTACGAGTGGTGGAGAGTGGACTGATTTTTCTGCTGAAGATTTTACTAGGCGCCGGTTTGCTTCCTAGTTTATCACACATTTCTAGTACAGGGAACCTGGGATTTTGAGGCAACACATGGGGCCTGGCTGCATGAATGGTCTTATCAGTTTTCTTGTATATGTGATGTTCATTTTCAGATGTGTATCATGTACTATTACAGGCTGGATTTGGATATCAACAGCAACTTGTACCAGGAGTGAGGCCAGGAGCAGCGCCAATGCCCAACTTCTTCGTCCCATACATGCAGCAGGGACAACAGGGTCAGCGACCGGCTGGTAGGCGTGGTTCTGGTCCTGTTCAGCAGAACCAGCAACCTGTGCCTATGATGCAGCAACAGGTTGGCTACCCTACCTCCTCATTTCTTTCTTACTTAATATGTAGGACTAACCTGCCTCATTCTTATGGATGACTGAGAAGAGATAAAGCCAGGATTACTTGAAACCACCTCGCAAGTGTTGGAGCAGAAATGCCTAAAGTGGCTTTAAATCTGTTGATTTTATTTGATGAAGTGTTAGCGATTAATCCCCTCGAAACAAGAAAAATCCACTGTACTGTCATACATATTAGTTGAAATTTCGTATGGAACTTAACAACATAACAAGTGGCATTTGATATCAGATACGGAGCACTAGTTTTTTCATGCAATATGAAAATGAGTCATGTTTACCTTCTTTGTTTATTATTGCCTCAATCTCTGTAATGTGTTGTTTTGCATTGATTTAGATGCTTCCAAGAGGCCGTGTTTACCGCTACCCACCTGGCCGTAACATGTCTGAAGTCCCAATTCCTGGAGCTATGCTTCCGGCATATGATATGGGTGGCGTGCCTTTACGTGATACTGGAATGGCCCAGCCTGTCCCTATTACTGCTTTAGCAAGTGCCTTGGCTAACTCATCTCCTGAGCAGCAGCGAACGGTGCGCTCTTTCATTATTCAACATCTTCTTACACTGATTTTGTCAGAAAACAACTAACTGTTCAATACCTCAATTTTTTGCAAAAAAACCTACTAGCTTTTATGATAATTTCTTAGCTAACTTGCAAATTTTGAATGAGCTTAGTGAGTTGTGAGGCTTGTGACCCATCTTTATTGTTGTTAGCTTGCTCACTTGTCCATCACCAGGCTCAAGTTGTGACGGTAAAAAACCCGTATTCTAAGATGAGTCTACTGAGTTGTGAGTCTTGTGACTTGAAGAGAAAACATCACTTTTTACACACCAATTTGCAATTTTGACCCATTTTCTTTTGCAAAATTTATCGTAGTGTTTGTACCTAGTATATGATGGGTTAGTCGAACAAAGATCCTCTAAAATGGAACAATTGAACAACTATAACCAGCCTCTACTTTCTGCTTTGCTCACTGTGTCCCTTTTGATATACGTTCCCTGTGGACATCAGAGTAACTAGAAATATGTTGCATTGAATGTGCAGATGCTGGGAGAAAGCTTGTATCCACTAGTGGATGCCATAGAGCATGAGAATGCAGCAAAGGTGACAGGTATGCTTCTTGAGATGGACCAGCCAGAAGTTCTGCACTTGCTCGAGTCCCCGGATGCTTTAAAGGCTAAAGTTTCCGAGGCAATGGAAGTTCTTCGTACTGTTGCTCAACAAGGTTCCAATTCTGCTGATCAGCTTGCTTCTTTGTCACTCAACGACACCTTGGTTTCTTAATATGCGTTCAGTGTCATCTCGAGTTTGGCTGTGTTGAGACCAGCTTTAGACTATTTAACTGCTCTGTGATGTTTTTGGGTTCTTGTTTGCCTGGAGTTTTTGTTCTTTCCTTTTTGTTTTACACTTGTTGCTTGTGGTACTTTTAGTTATTATGTGAGATTTATTTATCCTTAATTTGCATGAGATTTCCTTCCATTTATTATCTACTTCTGCTTTGGTAATTATTTAGCAACAAGATAGTTTGAGGGACTGGCAAGAGTAAAAATGAATGGAAAGCAAAATGTAGAAAGAAAAGTTTGGAGGGTCTGCTAACAGTAAGATTTTATACTATATTATTATTTGATTGCATAATTTTTGTGTAAAGTGGGGCCTTACACAAGGTGTATGTGTAACGGATCTTTTAAATAACCTACTTTCTACTTAAATAGGTAATTGTTTGTATTTATTAAACCTGTCTTACACTTTATTGTTGTGTAAGACGGTTTTACATAAGAATATATAAACTTATAGCCATTTTCCTTTGTTAGGAACCATGAGTCACCTACTATGTCACTCGGTCTAGTAAAAATTAATGTCAGAATACATGCGTAAATTTTATTGTTCTCCATGTCCGGATCGTATTTACTTGCTCACTAGCCATAGAATTACTATGAGCCTTTGAACGCTTCTAAATTTGAGTTTAAACTAAGTTTGATCCGATTTGAACCAACCTTGTCTTTGAGCTAGGTTTGGCTTAAAAAAGCATAATTACAATGGATACACAAAAACAATAAGCAGAAATATGCAACAATTAAGATAAACATAAGGAAAAGATGTAATTTACTACCTATTATGCTCCTTTTTTTTTTTTTACAAATTACAACCTATTTAGCTCAACTTTACAAATAACCACCTACTTTTCATGTTTATCACCACCATTTTCACGTATTTTACATGATATCGACGTTTTTGTGTAATTTTTGACTCGATTTCAATTTAACGAATTTCAGATATTTGTGATGACCAAAATACCCTTATTATTTCACTAACTCATCTTATATCCTATTATTATCCTGCTATTTAAACAAAACTCTCAACCCCTAAACTCAAAAGAATCGTCATCTTCAATTGAATACCTAGGGCTCTCCTGAGGAATTTCAAGGATTGCTTCCCTTTTTTTTGAATTAGTTGTTTAATTAGGGTTTTGTAATCTTCATGTTTGTTGTTCAATTATTTTTCGGTTTTTGGGATAGTTTCTGGATTCTTCAATCTTCATTCAATTGTCGATTAATTGACAAAGCCACTGCTGGTAATTGTCGATTGTAAGCTAATAATGGAAGAACGAGTGCTGCAATAATCCAGAATTACGTCTCCTAAGGCACCAAGAAATTAATGATATAACCCAGATTTCTAAGTGATGAAGATAATGAAAGGGGAATAATTTACATGTGTGAAATGAGGGAGTATAAGGGTAGTGATTGAGGGAGTGAGCGTATGTAATTAATAATAGGGGTAGTTTAGTCACTGTAGATATCCAAAAGTCGTTAAAATGAAATCGAGTCGAAAATTATACAAAAACGTCAATAGAATGTAAAATAAATGAAAATGGTGGGAACAAACATAAAAAGTAGGTGATTATTCGTAAAATTGAAAATAATAGGTGGTAATTTGTAAAAAATAGAACATAATAGGTGGTAAATTACAATTTTTCCTAAACATAATTTATTTTGTTACATGTTCACTTCAAAAACATTGTAATTTTTTTTTTTGCAAAGGTTTTAACTTATACTTTGTTCTGTTGCAAACATAGCCAACATTTGTGAAGTAGGCTACTTATAACTTACCCAACATTTAATGTAGTGCAAATTAATAGAGTGATAGTTAACGGAGTTAGCTTTTCAGGTCCTTAACTATACTTAATATAGTAGAAGTCTGTAACTGTAAAAAAAAAGTAACAGCTTAGGTCCCACACTTATGGTTAACTCGTCAAAGTTCTGTAATTTTTCTTGGAAAATGTGAAGATATGGGTGGTACTGAATTTGAAAATCATACAAGATAAATGTGTATCATAATATTTTTATTTTTAATTTTCATTTCCAGAAAAGATCATGTAAAGATGTCATTATTCTGAATCTCAATAACTACCCAGGAGAGTGTTCGACTGAAGAAAAGAATTTCGGTTTCTGTTGGTTTCTCTAGGTTTCTTTGCAGGTATACCAAGACAGATACAGTGGCTATGCAGATCAAAAGGAAAGAGCCGGACTTGTACCATTTTGTCGACTTATATCATCCTCCCTACAAGAAAAATCGTCTAAATGTTTCCGTTTCACTGTCTGGCACCTTTGATTCTGTTAGTTGTTTGTCTAGTAGTATAATGGACCTCTGTAACTCGGGGTTCGTACTGTAAAAGACTTTTAATTTTAATTTATCTCAGTTTATTTTTGTTAAAAAAAAAATAACTACCCAGCTTATGGATAAATATTGTAGTTCCTATCCTTACTAACAACCACTAAAAACAACCCTGGATAAACACCCTTCAAATTGTAACCATATATGCCAATTATTAGCCTACACCTACTTAAATATCCATCCTTAATTGACTTTAAACAAATGTACATCCTTATTGAGAGTTTTATCATATCAAGCCATAATCAGATTATATAAAAGACTTGTGGTTGCGCCAAGATGTCTATTTAAAATAGATATTCAGAAAGCATATGATAGTTGAGGGGACTTTGTGGAAAAAATGCTGAATGAGCTGAAGATTTCAAAATGATAGTGATGCAATGTATCACAACAACTTACTTTTCTTAGCCCTTCATCTTTGGTGTCTTCCCATAGACATAGTGGTTTAAGACAAGGTGATCCGATTTGTTCTTTAATCTTTACACTTTATATGGGTAGATGCCCGTGCTTTGCACTCATGTCGCACCTCCCAAAATATCACCCTATGATGATTCAGACAATATGTTTAGCATATATCGCGATTTTATTACATTTCGTAAGTCGGCTACTAAAAGGTAACTCAAATACTTGTATCAAAGCATGGGTCATCATATACACGCCAATACGGTCGTTTTGACAGTAATTAGAGTTAATTACGAGTCCGGGGGTAAAACCGTCATTAAATTTGGGATCCCGTCGCGTTCCGAGAGAGAATATTACGGAAAAGTTAAAGATAATATTTTATTGTTTTAGTGTTTGATACGGATACCCGAGGTCAAACAAAAAGATATCACTTTATCCTGAATCCACACGGAGGCCGCAAACATGCGTTTTCTTGTCGGCGAAGAAACGCGCCTTAGAAAGGACACATCTAGTGATGCACCCTTCTAAGTGGCGCATGACGTGTCGTGCCTCAATTCGACTCCGCTTCTGTTCTGTTATAAATATAAGTCTTCGGCCTCATAATTAAGTACGCGAGTGTCCGCCCTTTAGTATTATTTTCTCTCTTTTGCATTCTAGACCATAATTAATTACGGGGTTGATCAATCAGCCTCGTTTTCTCGATTCCTATCGAGTCTCCCGCCTCGTCTGCATTCTAGACCATATCTTTTGTTGCCTCGGTTTGCATTCTCGATTGCAATCTGATTCGAGGGTCATTTCCGATCCACGGAAGATCCGATTTTCAAATCTAATGTAGTTTTCTACTTTCTTTTATTCAATCTTTTCACCTTATGCAAAGTTATATTTTGTTCTACTTTAAACATCCGGGTCTTCGTAAATAAAATCAATTAATCTGATTTCATAATTAACCAACCTAACGAAATTGACGAAATGGGCAAAACAGAGCCACATACGCCCTTAGAAAAGGGGCATCAAGTGATGTGCCTCTTCTAAGTGCGCATTTGGGCATGTTCCCCTTTTCTGGCAAGACCGTTTGACTGATAGAGTCAAACATGCTTTTCGAAAGGGGGCACCATGGGCTGCGCCTTTTCTAAGGCTCTGTTTGCCTCTGTTTCTCATATGTACAGACGTAGTTAATTAAGACTAATACAAATCGACAATGAAAAAATATTATCACCTTTTCAGTGTCTTAATAGCTTTTAATAACTATATTTGGCCTCTATTCTTCAAAATTCTATTTTCAAATAATTTATTTTGTACTTATGCGATGTATATATCGTTTATATTAATCCTTTGTAATTCCATGTTTCTCACTTGTAATCAACATTAAATCAAGTTTGGCCATTCAATTTCTATTTGCTAAATATAACCGACTTAGTTAATTCTCACATGTTAGGATCAATACAATGTGCATATCATTCATTTATAGCTTTTAAAGTCATATATAACAAATAAAACTTCAATCATTAGAAGATGCCGCTATGAGCGGGCGAGATTAGGTGTATGATTAAAGGGCTTCCCAATACGTACCCTCACCCCGTCCTTGGAATCTCTGCGAACATCCGTGTTCAATGAGCATTACGAGATTCATTCTAGACATAAAATGTTAAGAGAACGATTCTTTAGTATTCATGTCACTTTATGTCTTGACATGACATAAAGATCGAACGATTTCCAATTTTACACAATAAATTGGTGGCGACTCCTTCAAATGGTGGCTTGTTTGAACCTTTCATCGGTTTCAAAGCCTTTCAAATCGATTAAAAACCCATGGCGTGTCCTCCTACTCCATGGAGGGCTCCGCGGGCGTCGTGCCGCTGCGACACGATGGCGTGCGGGTGGCTTTGTCCACAATATGGAGTACCTAACTATAACAATGAGATATGCAACTAAGAGGTACACATTTGGTACAAATTTGATGTTTGTTGATGATGTCCTAATATTTAGCAAATGGATGTATTATCAATGATGATTATTTCAAGAGCCTTCTCTTCTTTTCTAATACTTTTGGATTAAGAGTATCCCCTCAAAATATAAAGTTTATTTCAATGGGGTAAAAAAAGAGGTGAAGGATGAAATACTTCTAATTCCAGATTTTAAGGATGATTGCCTTCCTTTCAAGTACCTTGGAATGCATATTCGATACACTTGGCTAACAAAGGACTGCAACTGTCTTGTGGTGAGTATTGTGCAAATGATTCAGGGGTTAGGCACTAAAATGCTATCTTATGCAAGTAGAGTTCTTATGAAATCAGTACTCTCAACCTTGCACACACATACTGGACATTTGCTTTCATACTGCCTAAAGAGGTTATTGAAAAGATAGAAGTTATATGCAAAAACTACCTATGGAAGGGTAGCCCTGACTATAAAAGAGTGTCATTGGTAGCTTCAAATAAGGTTTGCAGAATAAAGAGCTAAAGGGTTTAGGCATAAAAGACCTCCCTATGTGGAATGTAGCATATGTTGGAAAACTTGCCACAAGGATATTGGAGAATAAGGACAACTTGTGGGTTAAGTGGGTTAACATTTTTTTATATAAAAGGTCACACTCACATACCTAATAAGGAGACTAGTTGGGCACGGGGAAGACTTTGCAGGTTTAAGAATTTAATTAAGGATTGATTTGAGAAGTAAAAAAGGATAGTTCAATCAAATGGTTATACAATCGAGGGCTGCTACACTTGGCTATGTCCTCTTACACATGCTGAAGATAGGAGTATAAAGTTAACTAGAATGCGTTGATCACTAATGAGCGTTTATTTTGTCACAATTTACCCATATCCTGAGTCAAATTTTATGCATTAAATATACTAGTTATGCCCATATTCCTTTATATTTCGCTTTTATCTCCAGGAAATCGAGTAATGGAACGGGAAACAGACTGGAAATCAAAGACGATGAAGACGACGCGGGATTACAAATAAAGACGAAGAAGAAAGCCGACGTAGGGTCCGACCGGCCACCGACAATTGACCAACACCGCCCCCTCCTTTTATCCCCCCTCTATTCGCGCGAGCCAAGCTAAGAAGGGGTCCCCAGCCGGTTGACTGAACGCCTGCCGGTCGGATGGGTGACCGACTCCTCATTCCCGTGCTCTCCTCTTCCTTCTTCTTACGTGAAACCGAGCATGCGTGGCCACCTGCCGATCGACAGCCAGCCTGGCCACTGGTTAATGGTCGATTTTGCCAGTTTTCATCGCAAGTTCCCTGCCTTGCCTTGACGCCAGTTTTGCCACCGAGCACCGACAGACCTACTGTGGGCCCACCTTACGTGTTTTTCGTTCATTCCCTTGTGAATTTCTCTCCCTTGTAATTTGTTAGTATAAATAGATTGTTAGAGCATTAGAGAACAATAGACAATATAACCACACCTATCTCACTAGAATAAAACCTAGTTTTAGATAAGGTTAGATTAGATGAGTTAATCTTTCCTTTGGTCGTCCCTTATTTCAGTTTAATCTTGTGTTAGTAATAATTATTCGGTTTTTATATGAAGATTCAAGTTGTAAGTTTAGGTTATTATTAAAGTTTTTATCGTTTTCGTCTCATCTATGTTAATCCATGTTAATTGGAATTGATCTCATCTTCCTCTCTTTACTTTTGATTGATTTCATTTCCTTTATATTGTTTTATTAAATCTAGTAATTAGTAATGATTAGCTTAGTTAATATTAAGTTTATTGTTATGTTTATGTTAAATATGTTTGAGTAGATTCTTGTTAGGGTTAAAAGGGATCTTTGTGGGATTAAATAGGGTAAATTATCGTCTTGTGCTAAATGTAAAATTGTAGGTGCCTTGTCTTTAATCACTTGCACGGTAAGTGTTCGATAAAATGCTTGAGGTTAAAACTCGAGTCTTTCTTTATTCTTGTTCACTATTCTTTAAGGCGAAACCTAAGACTAGTAATTAGATGGCATGATTTCGATAGGCTCGGCCTAATAGGGGTGATATCTCGCTAAAAGATCCGACTAAAGGAACCTCTTTTATTGAAAGGTTGAGACTTTACCTAGGCAAATACCCCATTTTGTTAGCTATTTTCACAAGAGAAGATTCAGGGTTGTTTGTTGATGATGATAATGTGTATTTTGAGGATTTGGCGGCTATGTATCTACGTGCTGATTTCGAAATTGCGTTAGTATTATGTTCATGTAGAATAGTTCTATCCAGGTTTAGATTTTTTATAATTAGATGCATTTATATAATATTATTCACATGCTAGCTTTGAAAGTCCAAAGACCTTAATTAGACTCCTCGAATTAATTACTAAATTACTTGTTAATTTAGTATTTAATGATCTATGTAACATACATGCAAATATTAAGACATTTATATAAAAGAAGAAATTTCCTCACATTGAAATGGAAATAAATTGGGCACAACAAGAACTTCTTCTTGTTGTTCTCGAGCTATAAATAAGGATGAACAAGAACAATCTCCAAAGTAGAAGACCTCCTTTAAGTTGCACCAAGATGATACCAAATAATCTAACCTTATTATTAACTAGATAATAAGATAGATAAATTACTACTAATATTAGTATATATTACTACACTAGTAATACTTAGTAAATATTAGTATTAGGAGAGTTTTAATGAGAGGATGAATTTTAGAGAGAAGTATGAGAAAATAAGCAAGAATGATCAAGTAATAAATTGAACAACAATTGTCCTATTTATGGACAATATGGCCGGCCCCTATGATCACCAAGAGATTGATTTTGTTCTTATTTTATTCTCATGCAATGTGGTGGTGTGTTGTAGTGTAAGTGATGATTATGATGTACTTGTTATGTCACTTTCACTTGGTGACTTGTGAGCATGCATAAGAACAACCATCATCACTACCCACTACACTCAATTTTTGGCACATATGGTAACATATGGTCCATTTTGATTTTAATATTTGTCCCACAAATACTTATTGATCATATGCTTAATTATCTTGCATAACTAAGTGTTAATTTGATCATATAACAATTATATGACACAAATAAATAAATCATATGTACTTAACATTTTAAGTAATATTTTACCATTATATCAATATATAATGGGTCCCACAATGCTTAGTTAATTTATTTTACAACTCCTTGTAAATATAATTAACTAATTACCTCTATCTCAAAACCTCAACTAATTTAGTAATTTAACGATTAATTACTAAGTTAAATCTTATTTAATCGTATTAAAAGAAGATATAAATTTATTAGTCAATTATCGCATAATTGAAAAAAATAAACTTAATCGAATTTGAGTTCTTAACTCAATTTCTAAACAATAAAACTCTCGTACATATCAATATAGGTAAATGGATCACATCAAACTGACATATACAATAAATAGTTATCATTGGATTTATCCTATAGGTTGTGAACGAAAGGGATCGTTGATCACCGCTTGTCATACGACAATAACGTCAAAAATCTAGTCAGCCAAACCGTTATGATTACGTTAATCAACTGACTAATCATATATATATATAGTCAATAAATATCCCAATTATATTCCTTAATGAGATTTATTATGTGGCGCACTATTGTGGAGGACACCTACTCCAACAATCTCCCACTTGTCTGACATAAGTGTGCGTCACCAATTCTCTTTTCTCTTTATCACATCTCTCACTCAACGCAAGGTGTCTTTTAGGTCGCACTTGCGATTGATTGTATCTAGAGTGGTTTTCTCGATAGGGAGAGTAACTGTGTGACTGGAAAATCTACCATAGATCTATTTCCGAGCATGGCCACGTATTTACAGTACTACTCCTCGAGTGGCCTAAAGATGTTTGTACCCAACGTGGGTGGACAATTCATGTTGATTCATCTACTCTGTATGATGCAGATCACCATGATCCATAAGATGTCCATCGGCCTCCTTTTACGGCACAACCTAGAACATCAACCAAAACCAATCGGAAACTGCACCGACTCAGATACACGGTCGCCAGTCAAAAGAATCGACTCATAGGAATAAGATAGAAGACCCTGCCACGACCAGGCATCAATTAATTGATTTAATGGTCTCTACAAAGGTCACTGTCCGACAGAGTGTCATACAGTATGTCTATGTAAACGACCAGTCATCTCCATGACCCCATGGTGCTGAACCAACCATCGATCGACTTACAATCTAGTCACTTCGAGACGTCACCTCATTGAGTGACTAGGGACAAAATACTAAGTTCGTCCTATTCACTTGAATAGGGTCCACCATTGTCTTACAATCTATTCGGATAAACAAA
>JAIUZE010009475.1:0-78648 GCA_022085475.1 Heliosperma pusillum | reverse complement strand
TGATGATGATTGTTGTTAGTTGATGTTTGTTGATGATGATACTTGTTGATTGTTGAGAATTGATATGAGAATTGATATGAGAAGTGATGATTTATGATAATAGTTGATGATGGTTGAGTTTAGAACAAATTGGAGTTTCACTTGCGTAACAGAGAGTTTCACGGGCGTGAAATACAAGTCACGGTCGTGACTTGTGCAGTTTTACTACACTGACCCCTTTTCGTAAAATGATCTTATCTCCTTCGTTACTTGCTTGTTTTGGGCTTGTGACATCCCGTTGGAACCGTAAGAGAATAAGCTATCACCTCCATTTAGAATTTCTTCATTTGCATGTCTAGAACACTAGTTATGACCGTTTGAAGCGGACCCTTGTTTTCGTTGGTTTCCAACAACGTTGTTTTGGAGAGGTGATCTATGTTTTTATTCATTATGCTTCATAAACTTGTTCTAATGCTTATGTATCATGTATTGACTCATGTTTATCATATTTAAACTTATATGATTCCCTATTCTTATGTTTTGTGACGGTTTTTGGTATGTTCCCACTTTGAGTCGGTTTTTACAAATGATACGGTTTGAGCACTATTTTGTCTTGTGCTTTGTACTCTCATTCCCTTGGCTACCTTCCCGTTCGTAAGGCTGGAATGTCGGAACGGAGAGGTATCCTACTGCTTAAATGCATGTGTTAGTGGGCATACGACGACTTTGTTGGGAGTTGAACGCTATGCGTTGATCGACCCGGCCGTCAAATGTTGTGTACTTGCGAGGTGGTGTTATTTTCATGTAGCGTACCGCTTGTTATGAGGCTTGTGCTCTTTTCCGCCTCTTTCGTGAAGGTTGACCGAATTTGGGGTAATCGGCGTCTATGATTGACCGAGTCTTGGATGTGGAACGTCTTACCACATGTCGAATCGGGAAACGTCTTATCCCGAGAGTCTGGCCAGGTTTAGACTAGGACCGTATTAGTATCGTCGTCCTACCGAGGAATAGTCTACATTACGAAATGTGCTCCGTGTAATGCGTTCAGGAAAACGTCTTATCCCGTGGATCCTGTTTATCATACTTGCCATGTACACGATGCTAGTGCGTTTCATTTACCGTGATAGTTGTCGTCTTGTGTCGTTCTTGAATGCGTGATTTCATGATATTGTTCATGGTCATTGCATGATTGGACACCGTCATTGTCTTGGTTCGTGAATGGATGATAATATGTTGGATTTATTGTGATCATCGCATGACTTGACTTGGTTTGTTTGTAGAGTCTCAATCTTATCAAACTTACACCGCTAACGGTGAGATGCAAGCCCTAGTGAGCGTATTCGGTTGCCTAAGAGTGTCTTCCCCGAGTCTTTGAATAACATGATGGTTTCGGATTTGATTTCCACATGATCTTATCATTATATATTTGATTGCCTATCTATTCTTATCGTATCTCACATGTATATCTATTGTATTACATGCGCTACTTTTGTATTTCCTTCTATGTACGTTTAATGTGATATGGCTGGGAGAACCCGGAGTTACTCCCCACTGACTGTGGCGTTTCATGTTTTTCATGGATGAACAGGTTGCTTGATTGGATGGCTTTTTGCTTGTGGTATTTTGGGTTCGGGGGTGAGCTAGCGGGCGTGGTCCCTGGATTGAAACACCTCTAGACGATTTTAGCTAGTTGCTAATAACTTTGTTGTTGGATAACATTTTGAGAGACTTCGTCTCTTGATGTAGTATAATTCGTACTTTAGTTTGTAATATTTAACACTCCTCGTATTCTTTCCTTGCATGTATAAAGGTTTTTAAAACTTCATATTTCCGCTATATAATTCACATGCTTGTATGTTTTATATTTCCGCATTTGCGAGGGTTGTCACACTGAACGCATACACGATTCAATTCATTTCGTATATGTAGACTAATTTCCTCCGGTAGGACGACGATATAAATACCCGGTCCTAGTCTAAATCTGGCCAGAATCCCGAAATCACATTTTCCGGTTCGACATGCGATAAACGTTTCGCATCCAAGACTCGGTCAATCATTGACGCCGAGTACCCCAAATTCGGTCGATATAATTCACGAAAGAGGCGGAAAAGAGCTCAAGCCTCATAACAAGCAGTACGCTACATGCAAATAACACCACCTCGCAAGTACACAACATTTGACGGCCGGGTCGATCAACGCAAAGCGTTCGCCTCCCCAACAACGTCGTCGTATGCCCACTAACACATGCAATTAAGTAGTAAGGATACATCCCCGTTCCGACATTCCAGCCTTACGAACGTGGAGGTAGCCAAGGGAATGAGAGTACAAAGCACATAGGAAATTAGTGCTCAAACCGTAACATTTGTAAAAACCGACTCAAAGTGGGATATACCAAAAACGGTCACAAAACATGATAATAGGGAATTATATAAATTTTAATATGATAAAAATGAATAAATACATGATACATAAGCATTATAACAAGTTTAGGAAGTATAATGAATATGAAACATAGATCCCCTCTCCAAAACAACGTTGTTTGGAAACCAACTAAAACAAGGGTCCACTTCAAACGGTCATAACTAGAGTTCTAGACATTAAAATGCAGAAGTTCCAAATGGAGGTGATAGCTTATCCTCTTACGGTTCCAACGGGATGTCACAAGCCAAAAACAAGCAAGTAACGAAGTAGATATGATCATTTTACGAAAAGGGGTCAGTGCAGGAAAACTGCAGTCGACTTGGGAAACTGGCAGCAAGCAACGCTGCCAGCGCCCCACGACGCTGCCAGCGTCAATGGACGCTGCCAGCGTCTTGCCTCGGGCACAGGATCCTTCAATCTCGTCTTGCAATCCACATAAAACAATCATTATTTATCATCACAAACCATCAATTCTCATATCAACTATCAACTAACAACAACCAACATCAACAACACAATTCCTAAGATTACTAACCTTATTCTAAATACGATTTCTAACATAGAAAACACATAAAACACGTAAATGATATCGAGTAACCCTTCACCGTTACCTTTATGCGTCTTTAAACGATTTCTAAACCTTCCTCCACTAGATAGTAATCTTTGTCGGGGTCTAGAAAGTCTCCACCTAAACAAAGACGACAAAAGATGAATATAATTCACCTTTGAGAAAGACGGATAAATTGAAAAGCGAGAAAGACGTTAATTTTATTACCAATACGGATAGAGGAAGATGAGAGGGAAGGAATAAGACGAACCTTAGTGAATTTGAGCGAGTAACGAATGAGTAGCAATGATTTAGAGTTGGATCAAATATGGAGGCTAGGTTTTGGGGTTTCTTGGTGAGGAAGAAGAAGAAGATTGAATGAGGGTGTTAGGGTTGTGAGGGAAAATATGAAGGAGTAAGTGGAAAAAGTCAAGGAAAAAGTCAATAACATCTTAAGACGTAATTTACTCGGAATCTCGCGTAAAGTCCGAATACGAACTCGGAAATTCTAAATTAGACACGGAAAATTTAATTCTAAACTAAAACTAAATTTCGCTGAAAAGTATCCGTATAATATTTTTAAATTACAAATAGGGTACATTTGCGGGTATTACATGTACCCTATTTTATTTTAATAATATTATATTATTATGAGTTAGCGTAATTTTAGATTTAGTCTAGAACTTAGTTTCCCGTGTCTAATTTAGCAAATCCGAGTTCGTATTCAGACTCTACTCGAAATTCCGTGTGGGCTACGCTTTAAGCCGCTTTTGGGCTTTCCCCCCCCATCTTTTTCCACTCACCCTTCTTATAACCCTAACTCCCTCAACTCTTCACTCACCTTCTTCCTCACCAAACAACCAAAACCCTAACCTCCATTTTTATTCAACTCAAGCTTCTCACAACTCATCCATCCCTCACCCAAATCTCTTGATTTTCATCATAATCTTCCTCTCTTACCCTCCTCTACCTTGTGTGGTAATAAAATTACCGTCTTTCTCATTTTCAATTTTTCCGCCTTTCTCAAATGTGAATTATATTCATCTTTTGTTGTCATTGTATAGGTGGAGACCTTCAAGACCCTGATAAGGATTACTATCTGTTGGAGCTAGTGTCCTCCACAGTTAGTGTGATAACATGAATAAATCTCTTACAGGTTCACAGAGTATACTTTGTATTCTTATCAGTTGATTAACTTTTATCGATAACGGTTGGCTTGCTAGGAGTTTGACGTTATTGTCATTTTAATGGCGGTGATCAACTGGTCCCTAAAAGTCACACCTAAAGGATATGTCTGAGAGATATGATTATATGAATAATATAATCATATTGATGCCTTATTATATGACTAAAAGGTTAGTCGATGTATATGACTAAAAGGTTAGTCAATGTAATGATGATACGATTATTTAATAACGATTAAATAATATTAGCTGAGACGAATTAAATGTAATTCGTAATTGAATATAAACCGTTACATTTGATCAATGTATATAATGTAAGCTTAAACGAATTAAAATGTTAATTCGTAATTAAACATAATATGTTATATTTAATTAGCAAATTATAAATATACGGATATTTATAGTTCATATATATATTATATTACATGCTAATATAACCGAAAAAGGAAAGAAAAAAATAGTCTTTATCTTCTCTTATTTTTCGGTTATTTAGAGATAAATAATAAGAGAAAAGATCTCCTATTATTCTATTATTGTTACTAGGTCAAAAACCCTAATAACAAGAGTAGTAAAAAGAGGAGAGACTCCTCCTTGACCTAAGAGAGGCACACGGCCGAAACAGAGGAAGTGCAACAAAGAAAAATTCAGATTTTTCTCTTGAATTCTCTCTATCATTCATCATCACACAAAAAAGAAAAATTAGCAGTAACTTTTCTCTAAAATTCTAGCACAAGCAAGGCATATCTCGGAGCATCTTGGGTGCAACAATTAGGAGAATATCGATTTCGATATTGTTCATAGGCCAAATTTGCTAGGACCAAAGGTTAATTCTAGATTCATTATAATTTTATATTATGCAATTCATTTATGACTCGTAATTCATATACTATAGTTTCGTTATAATCCGTAATTTAATGACGAAATATACCGATATTTCCTACAAGTGGTATCAGAGCCAAGGGCTACGAAATTATTTTATATGTTTTCATAATTGATGAAATATAAGATTAGAATCATTATTTTTTTGTTTTTTGATTTCTGCCGAGAAAAAATAATTAGGAAATTTTTTTTTTTTTTTCGTCTGCACTTTTCATCCGTATAAAAATTTTTTTTTTTTTTGCCTTGTTTTTCCAATTTTGATTCATTAGAATTGTTGTTTTAAATAGTTAAGATGATAACATGATGAATTTGTAGTTGTTTTGATTTAATAAGGATTAAATTAAAATGTAAATGGAAATCGATTTGAATGTTCATTGCTATATATTTTTCGGTATTCATTGTTTTAGATATTCATTTTAAATTGTTAAAATTGAATCATCTAGTTTGTATGGATGTTTAATAATGATTAGATGTTTATATTTTGTACCGATCTTGAAAATATTAGTAACATCAAATTAAATTGTATTTTTTTTAGAATAAAAACCGTGGCTGCCAAAAGAAAAGAAAAAAAAATTGTTTCGTTTTTTTTTAATTTTTGGTCGTAAGTTTTTGTTATTATTTATTATAATGATAATGTTTCGTTTATTGTTGTGAAGAAGTTCACAATAATTGGATACCCAATTATTTTAAAGAGGTTTAAAATAATGTTGTATTAATTCATGTTAAAGAATATGAATTAAAATTGGATTAAGTTTGGTTGGGATTATTGTGATTAATTAAGGAATTATCACACCATTTTGATCATTTTAAAAGGTGGTTTGGATAAATTACTCTTCATAATTAAAGAATTATGTCTTGAATGATTAATTTATAGTTGATGCATTTTATCTTGTTGAATGAATGGTTGAATGGTTTAATTTACGTATTTTTGTAATCGGTTGTAATTTGTATTACCTAGTGTGGCCTTAGTTGATCATGTTTTCGTAATGATGGAAACATGATCTTTGATGTAATTTTGAGATATCGAATCTCCATTTTATTTTTCATTAAATTATGTTTTTAAATTAGAATGTAAATAGGTTTATATTTTGTAATTTATTAAATGTATTTTGAGAAGACTAAAGATGGAGATCGGATTGCTCACTCCCGCTACATAGACCAAGATGGTGAAAGTCCTAGACCTCTAATTAGACTCTTCTAATTAGTTCATTAAATTACATTAACTTAATGATTTAGGATCTAGTTATCATGCATGCAAATATAAAAGCATAAAAGAAAAGATAAGACGAAAACATCCTTACATGGGGTATTTTCGGTTCAATATGGGCACAATAAGAACTCCTTCTTATTGTTCTTGAGCATGAAATTGATAGATGATCCTCCATAAAACAACCTCCAAAGTAGAAGGTCTCCTTCTTGTTGCACCCAAGATTAAACCCAAACTAATCACTTAGTTTTTGACTAGAAAACACAAGTGATAATATGAACTAATATTAGATTTATTACTACTCTAGTAATAGGAAAAATATTAGTGTTTGAGAGAGTTTAGAGAGAAGTTGAGTTTAGAAAGAGAAGTGAAAAATAAGCAAAATGAAGTAGTGCAAAAATGAACAACTTTTGTTCAATTTAAGGCCATTATGGCCGGCACATATGAGCACAAAGAGGGCTCCATTTTGCTCATTTTATTCTTTGTGTAAGATGGTAGAGTGTAGGTAATGTATTGATGATTAAAGCATGAAAGTAATGTCACAATCAAAATGGAGTATTGTGTAAGAAAAGAACAATAATCATGCCCTTTGCACATGTACAAAACCGGTGCACATATGTCCATTATGGACCATTTTGATTTTTGATATTTGTCCTACAAATACTTATTAATCATATGCTTAATTATCTTGTATAATTAAGTGTTAATTTGATCATATAACAATTATATGACTCAAATTAATAATCAATATACACTCAACTTTTAAGTGATGTTTAACCATTATATCAATATATAATGGGTCCCACAATGTCCAGTTAATTTATTTTATAACTCTTTGTAAATATAATTAACTAATTACCTCTACCTCAAAATATATGCATAACCTCAACTAATTTAATGAATTAACGATTAATCACTAAATTAAATCTTATTTAATCGTATTAAAATAAGACGTAAAAATTTATTCAGTCAGTTATCGTATAATTGACTAATAAACTTAAGTGGAATGAGTTCGCAACTCAATTTCCAATAAATAACTCTCGTAACTAAACGTACATATCAAATATATGTAATGCTCTAATTAAACTGTATCGTATACAAATAATTAGTATTATATTTGGGTCTCATCCTATAGGTGTGACCTAAAGGGATCAGTTGATCACCGCCGTCATACGACAATAACGTCAAACTCTAGTCAGCCGAGCGTTACCGATTTACGTTAATCAACTGACGTGGAGTATCAAAATATACTAATCATGCCACGTATATTCCAAATGAGATTTAATATATAAATGCACTATTGTGGAGGACACTTACTCCAACAGATGGAACATCAAGACAAGCTTCTTGGGTCCAAATGGGTTGGATTCCAAAGTTGTATTTTGTTCATTTTGGTAGATAGGCCACACTAGGACTTTGTAATATTTTTATGTATTTTACGTTCTTGATGTTTTTTCATCACATGATAGTTAGTGCATCATATTCCGCCTAAACCAAACCACCTACTACTAAAATGCATGAAAATTGACTCATATAGTTTGAATGTTAGTTCTCATGGACATAAAGATGTCACTCGAATTTAAGCCATCATTTTAGTTTATTCATTCTCGCATGCTAGATATTAGTTCACTTAAAATTGATTTAAAATAAAATTGATGGGATCTTCCGCTAAACCTAAAATTGGGACTAGTCTTTATAGGCCAAACTACTATGAATCCCTACTTCGTCGGTAGGCATATAAGACCTTACTCTCCATATGACCCCTTCTACGTTGGGTAAGTAATGTGTGTTGACCTATTTTATCTCAACATTATAGTCCGAAGAGTTTCTCGTGATTATGATGGACTAAAGATAGAATTTACAGAAATTTATCGACCAAGAATTCTAAAGGTAGAATTAGCCAAGAGGTTGGCTTAATTGAGTCTTTGGATCATTTATATAATTCTTGAGGGAGGTCAATTGTATAAATGCTCGAGTCTTTGCATTAAAACAAATTTTGCACTAGACTTAAATTCAAATCGATGAGTATGCTTATTATGTTTTTCTTCTTTTTCAGAGTAGAACTCGTTTATTGATAAGTGAATATTTGTATGATTTTAACCCCCACTTTAGCTCAGTTTTGTTTGTCATTTGTGCTTTATTAAGCCGTTTTATGAGCTAATATCGTCTTCTAGGCGAATTCCTGTGTTCTAACTTGTTTTGTAGGGAAAGTGACGTTTCTACGCCCTTTTTCTATATTTCCGAGCATTTGCCTAGAACCCGACGATTTGAAGATGCAAGCTTGACCGTGTGTAAGGCATTTCGAGAAGGTTCACTAACTTAAGGGAGAAAAGAAGCAAAGACGGTTTCGTAGTTGTCGAAAGACCAATCAATTAGACGGGAGAATTCATCGCTTTACATCATATCCAAGCAACAAACCCGATTGTAGAGTCAAGGGGGATGTTTTAAGTCAAGTCAAAGCGAAGGAAGTTGAAGAGTTAGTCAAGAGCTTCCAGAAGACAACTTACCCGATCGGGTAAGTGGTGTACCCGATCGGGTATTCCTGCTGCTCAGTGCATTGCGGCTCCTTCATCCTATTTTTGACCTATGTATTTATTGCCCGACCTCTTCTCCACGAAACCCTAATACTATAAATAGATGTGCCAAGCCCCTCATATCATCCATCCATGAAATAATCCATCATACAATCTATCTTACATAATCTAGTCTTATATTTCCTTTTAGCTTTAGTCTTTCTAGTTTAGATTCCCTTCTTCTTTTGTCATTTGTTTCTAGTTTATTTCTGTCCATTTCCTTTCAAAACATTAGCTTAGTTCAATAAGAATTTCAATCTTTGTATCTACTAGTCGGGTTCAAGAGTTGTAATTCAAGGTACGGTATTTCTATGCGAGGGATTTCTATTATTGTTATCGCTTTCATCGTTGATCGTCACCTAGGTATTCCTAATTTAACCTTTGCTTAATGTTCTTTATTGCTTTCCATTTGATTTTTATTTTCTATTCATATCATTTAGAATCGTTTTTACGTTGTTATAATCGCAGTTTCATTTCTTAGATTATCATATAGCGTCGTTACTATCGCCACATAGAAAGTCTAAATTATTGTCAAAATCACCTAAATATGCCTATCTTAACTTTCATTGTTAATATCAACATAATCATGAGTGAGTAGTCACCTTTCTAGGGTGTAGGGTAGCCATGTTAGATTGATTAAAATATGATAATTGGATAAAGGAAATTGTGCTTTTAAAACATTGTGTCTATGCATGTTTGGACTTTAACGATAGTTGACGATTCTTGATCACAATCATTGACTAGTATGGAATTCTTTTCCAAGGTAGATATACAGGAATTGAATAGACAAAGCGTGACATAGTGGATTAAGACCTAGTAAATCGCACTAAAAGCCTGCTAGACCATCTGATCTATGATTGTAATGAACACACCATTCTTACGAACGCTCAATGAATTATTTGCATATCCTAAATCCAATTTCATCAATATATCAATCTACATGTGTGAACCTACTTCCCTAGATGCTTCCATTATTGTTAATTTATTATCTGCTTTATCATTTTTATTTTGTTTTTATTTATGTTCTTTATTAGTTTAGACATCACAATATCCAAAACCCAGAAAATCATTAGATAAAACTCAATTGTGAGACGATTCACAATCCATAGGAAACACCATCTCCCTGAGGATCGGCCCCTACTTCCCTAATTACATTAACTTGTTATTAGCCTAGTCTGGGTAATTTATCTTTGCATCGGGCTTGCGACAGGCCTGATCAAATTTTGGCGCCGTTGCCGGGGAGCACGGTTTAGTTTTCCTTTTTATTGTGATTTTAATCACGATTAGTTTTATCTAGTCTTTGGGAACTCAAAATTCCTTTAGACTTCTCTTGATTTTTCATCTTAGCTTTCCTATCTTATGCCCAGATCTTCTAGACTAGGGACCCCTATTCCTTTAGACCCCGAACTAGAAAGAACTCTGCGTAGGAGATTAAAGCTATTTAACGAAATTTCAAAAGCTTCTGACATTTCAAGTTTAGATTGTATTCGTGAGAAATACTCGGATATCTTACCTACTCTTGAAGGAGAAGAAGATCCATTTCCCTCTCCATTTCAAAAATTCAATCAACCTTCAACCAACATTTCATCTTCATCTTCGCAACCAAAAATGGTTCGACTTTCCGACCATTCTAAACCCACTGCAGATACACTTCCAAAGGGTATCGCTTCACCTCAAATTACAGCTCAAAACTTCGAAATCAAACCTGCCTTCATCAATTTAATAGAAAGAAATCAATTTGGAGGCAATGCCACAGAAGATCCCAACCTTCATATCCAAAACTTCTGTGACTATTGCTCCACGATTAGACAAACTGGAGTATCCCAAGAACAGATTAGGGAAATGCTCTTTCCCTTCTCTTTAAGAGGAAAGGCAAAACTCTGGATCAATAGTCTTGACCGAGTTGCCCTAGGAATAGTTGATTGGGATGGTCTAGCTCTTGCTTTCTATCAAAAGTACTTCCCACCAGAACGAACCGCGCTCTTACGAAGTCAAATTACTGGATTCCGTCAGAGAGGCGACGAAAGCCTTTATGAGGCATGGGAAAGATATAAAGAATTACAAAGAGAATGTCCTCATCATGGCCTTGATTCATGGTTCCTGGCTATCATATTCTACAACGGTTGTTGTGGCGAATCGCGTCGTATCCTCGACTCCGCTAACAATGGTCGTTTCGATCAAATCGATGTAGAGATAGCTAGTGCGACTATCGAGTCAATGGCAATCCACGATTCTCAGTATAGCAACTCGCGTGCTATTCCGCTAAAAGCCAAGCAGGATGATTCGAGTAAAGTAGCACTCCTGGAAGCCCAATTAGCCCTTCTGCAGCAACAAGTAGGAAGCTCTTCCCAATCCAAGGAACATATCAACGTCACTAACCACGTAGTGGTATGTGAGACATGTGGGATTGGAGGGCATAGTTTTCAAGAATGTAGAAGTTCAATAGAGCAAGTCAATGCCTATCAAGGATATAGGCAAGGCAACGCTTTCTCAAACTTCTATAACGAAAACACAAAAAACCACCCATTTTTGTCCTACAAAAGTACCAACGTTCAAAATCCCCACCAACAAACTCAACAACCATTCATACCACACCAACAAAAGCCTTACAATCCACCTGGTTTTCAAAACCAGAGACCTTCATTCCAACCTAACTTCAATCAACCTTACCAAAATCAACACCAACCACCTCAAATTCAAGGCCAACCAAATGACTCAAGCTTGAGCAAAATTGAATCCATGCTTCTGCAAGTTGTTCAAAAACAGGATTCAATGTTTGCTCAATTTCAAAAGAGTGATCAAGCCAAAGATGCTGCCATCAAAATGCTTGAAACTCAAATGGCCCAATTGGCTACCTCTATTACCCAAAGAAAACAAGGCCAACTCCCACCTCATGGTGAACAACCGAGGGACACCGCAAATGCTATCACCCTTAGGAGTGGTACCACTTATACGGAACCTCAGCAACCCAAAGAACCAACAGTTGAGCCTTCACAAGTAGAAAGCCAAAAAGAAACCCAACCATCCACCGCTAAGGAAGCGGAAGACAAATCTAAAAAGAAGGATGAACTTGAAAAGGAACCCATCAAGATCCAAGTTCCATTTCCCCAACGTTTGAGGAGAAATCATAAGGAAACCCAATTCGGTAAATTCATGGAAGTTGTCAAAAACCTCCAAGTAACGGTTCCCTTCACTGAATTAATCACTCAAATACCTTCTTACACGAAATTTATGAAGGATATCTTAACAAAGAAGAGGACTCTGGATGATGTTGAAATCATCGCATTCACCGCCGAATGCAGTGCGTTATTGCAAAATAAGTCCCCTCCTAAGTTGAAGGATCCTGGTAGTTTCTCTATACCTTGCACTATAGGCACCTACACGATTGATAAAGCTTTATGCGATCTAGGTGCTAGTGTGAGCGTTATGCCCTATTCCATTTGCGAAAAATTGAATATGGGAATTCTGAAATGCACAAGTATCACCCTGCAAATGGCAGATCGTTCTCTAAAACAACCTATGGGAGTTTTAGAAGATGTACCTGTTAGAGTAGGGAAGTTTTTCATTCCAGTCGATTTTATAGTGTTGGATATGGCTGAAGATTCGCAAATCCCTATCATTCTAGGAAGGCCATTTCTACACACTGCGGGAGCAGTAATCGATGTCAAGAATGGAAAATTGACATTAGAAGTAGGTGATGATAAGGTCACCTACAACTTAAACAGTGCAATGAAGAGCCCTATGCTTGAAGAGCCTTGCTGTTTTCTTGACATTGTCGACTCAATCGTTGATGAGTCTCTGTACCCATCAATAATTGGAGATCCTTTAGAAGCAATTTTATTGTTAGAGGATATCTCTGAGAACGATAATTTTGAGATCAGTGAGCTGGAAAGGGACTTGACTGGTAAAGAGATACCGTCTGAAGAAGTTGAGGAGTTCATAAGCTTAATTGATGCTCCTGCCAAGGCAGAAGTACATAAACCTGAACTTAAACCTCTTCCCTCAAATCTAAAATATGCTTTTTTAGATGAGTCTGAATATTGCCCAGTCATAGTGAGTGCTCTTCTAGATGAAAATCAGTTAAACTCACTATTGATTGTTTTAAGGAAACATAAAAAGGCAATAGGCTATAAACTTGAAGACCTCACAGGCATAAGCCCTGACTTTTGCATGCATAGAATTAACTTAGAAGAAGGCCAAAGACCTTGTGTTCAAGGTCAACGCCGTCTTAACCCAAACATGCAAGAAGTAGTTAAAACTGAAGTTCTGAAATTGCTAGATGCTGGCATAATCTATGCAATTTCTGACTCAAAATGGGTTAGCCCTGTCCAAGTTGTTCCCAAGAAAGGAGGAACAACAGTAGTCAAGAATGAGAAGAATGAACTCATCCCCACAAGGATTGTGACGGGATGGCGTATGTGCATTGACTACAGGAAGTTGAATCAATCAACTAGAAAAGATCACTATCCTCTGCCCTTCATTGATCAAATGTTAGAGAGGTTAGCTTGCCACAAATATTTCTGTTATCTAGATGGTTACTCAGGATTTTTCCAAATTCCTATCCACCCTGAGGACCAAGAAAAAACCACCTTCACCTGTCCCTATGGCACTTTTGCTTATCGCCGAATGCCATTTGGCTTGTGTAATGCACCTGCAACTTTTCAGCGTTGCATGACTAGTATCTTTTCTGATTTCGTTGAGACTATCATGGAAGTATTTATGGACGACTTTAGCGTCTATGGCATTTCCTTCGATAATTGTTTGACAAATCTGTCGAAAGTACTAAAACGCTGTGAAGAAGTCGACCTTGTTCTCAACTGGGAAAAGTGTCACTTCATGGTGAACGAAGGTGTAGTTTTAGGACACATCATTTCCGAAAGAGGTATTGAAGTGGATCGAGCTAAGATCCAAGTTATTGAGCAACTGCCACCACCTGCTAATGTAAAAGGAATCAGGAGTTTCCTTGGCCACGCCGGTTTTTACCGACGGTTTATTAAAGATTTTTCTAAAATAGCCAAGCCCCTGACTGAGCTCCTTTTTAAGGATGCGCCTTTTAATTTCACGAAGGAATGCCTTGAGGCATTCAACAAAATCAAACGCGCTCTAATCACCGCACCTATAATCCAGTCACCTGATTGGAATCTTCCATTTGAGCTTATGTGCGATGCGAGTGATTACGCCGTTGGAGTTGTTTTGGGGCAAAGAAAGGAAAAGTTCCTTCATGCTATTTACTATGCTAGTAAAACGTTAGATCCTGCCCAAATCAACTATGCCACTACTGAAAAAGAACTTCTTGCCATTGTCTATGCCTTAGACAAATTCCGTTCTTACCTTATAGGATCGAAAGTCATTGTTTACACTGACCACGCTGCTTTGAAATATCTGCTTTCAAAGAAAGAGGCAAAACCTCGGCTTATCCGATGGATCTTGCTCCTTCAAGAGTTCGATCTAGAGATCCGGGATAAGAAAGGAGCAGAAAATGTAGTCGCTGACCATCTTTCAAGGATAAGAGTAACTGAAATAGGATTGCCAACACCAATTAATGATTCGTTTGCTGATGATTCATTAATGGCAATTACTGACTCTTCTCCTTGGTATGCTGATATGGCCAATTTTCTTGTCAGTCGACAACTACCTTCTGACCTTTCTTATAACCAAAGGAAACGATTTTTGCATGATGCAAAATTCTTCGTTTGGGATGATCCTTATCTTTTTAAGCAGTGTTCAGATGGTCTTTATAGACGGTGTATCCCTCAGTGGGAAGTTAAAGGAGTTTTAGAAGGATGCCACTCATCTGCTTATGGTGGTCATCATGGTCCGTCCAAGACCGTAGCCAAAGTCTTACAATCCGGGTTTTTCTGGCCCTCGTTGTTTAAAGATTCAAAGGACTTTGTTATGGCTTGTGACGCTTGTCAACGAATGGGTCAAATATCCAAGAGACATGAGATGCCTCAAAACGGCATATTAGAAGTTGAAATATTCGATGTCTGGGGTATTGACTATCAAGGACCATTCCCTTCTTCTAACGGAAATCGTTACATCTTAGTCGCTGTTGACTATGTTTCCAAGTGGGTAGAAGCAATCGCCAGTCCCACTAATGATGCTAGAGCTGTGATACGACTATTTAAGAAGATCATATTTCCACGTTTTGGTGTACCCAGAGCCGTCATTAGTGATCGAGGAACTCATTTTGGAGAGAAGCAGTTAGATACTCTGCTTGCTAAATATGGTGTGTATCACAGACGAGGATTAGCCTACCATTCTCAGACCAGCGGTCAAGTAGAAGTCTCAAATAGAGAGTTGAAAATAATTCTTTAGAAAGTAGTCTCAAGATCTAGAACTGATTGGAGTAATAAGCTCGATGACACCTTGTGGGCTTATCGTACAGCTTTCAAAACCCCGATTGGAACATCTCCTTAACGATTGGTTTATGGAAAGGCCTGTCATCTTCTTGTCGAGTTAGAGTATAAAGCTTACTGGGCTATCAAAGAACTAAATTTAGACACTAAGCTTAGCGCTGATAGGAGACTCTTGCAACTCAATGAGCTAGAGGAATTTCGTTTGCAAGCCTATGAGAATTCTAGGATCTATAAGGAGAAAACAAAGCGTTGGCACGACAAGAGGATAATTAAGAAAGAATTTAATGTCGGTGACCAAGTACTTCTTTTCAACTCCCGTCTGAAAATCTTTCCAGGAAAACTTTGTTCCCGATGGTCTGGACCATTCACTGTCTCATATGTAAGCAAATACGGCTATGTGGAACTCATGACTAGCAATGGTGAGAAATTCAAAGTTAATGGACACAGACTGAAACTCTACTATAGCAATTCTATCATCGGATGTTTAGATATTGTCTATACGGAGCGTCCATCCTCAACCCAATGATTCTAATGAAAAATTCGTCGAGCAAGACGTTAAACATGCGCTTCTCGGGAGGCAACCCGTGTTTTCCCTTTTTGCAGTTTTATTTTTTTGTTTTTCCCTTTTACGTTGTTTTGTTAGATTTCTTTGCAGATGAAAGAGTTTTTGAAGAATCTCTGACGACCTTCCTTGTCAAAAGTCCAAAAGACTAGCTTAGGGGAGTCCGCACTGACTAGTAAGCTTCATTCTTCTTTCATTTTTCCTTTCTTCCCATTAAGCATCTCATTGCATATTTGGTTTTTGTGCTCACATTGAGGACAATGTGTTGTTTAACTTGGGGGAGGGATTGCATTTTTCCCATTTTGCATTTTTAGTTATATTTTTTTCAAATTTGGAATAAAAGAAAGCGAAGATTTTTGAGAAAATTTAACAATTTTTGAACACAATTGAATGCTTTTCATGCTTTGCTTGCTTGTTTGCTATGCTATCATGTTACATTTCCCAACCTTAGAGCTTTCAAAAGATAATGATTCAATATTTATTGAATTTTGCATACATGGGGAAGTCTTGTACACAGTAGGCATGGAATGAATCTATAGATAAGTACGCTTGATCTTGACATTTGGCAAACTACATATATTGTAAGGTAGAACTTCCTTAGACTGGTACATTCATACCCAGTCTCATCTAGGTGTGTGTAGTTCTCCTTGTGATGTGTGTCATGTCAAAACGCATAAGTATGGTTCTCATTTCATTTCTATAAGCATTGCATTCATGATTCACTAAGATTTGAAGCCTTTTTCACTTTAATTTGCCCCTCAATAATTAGCCCCTTCATACAATTGCTTCACAAAAAATAATAGCTACAGATAAAAACTGCCTACCTTTCGAGCTAGTAGCTAGACTATGGTGTGTGGGTGCTCTTTTGGGTAGAATTGTTCCTATCTGTCAAAGTGAATTGGGAAAACGAAAAGTTCAAGAAGTAAAGTTGTGTTCAGAAAAGGAAAATGAAAAAAAAAAAAAAAAGAAAAATAGAAAAATCAAAGGAAAAAAGAAATAAAAGAAAAGAAGTTGTGAGTATCTCCTAAAAAAGTCAATATATAGAGGGAGTTCACTCTTGTGTTTCGTGTAAAATAGGCCAAATTGTTACTTCTGGCTTCATCGATCGTTTTGTGGGAAATAACCGAAAGTTTGGATTGAGTACTCATTTATCATTGGTCAGTTGCTAGGTCAGTTGCTAGCTCACTCTAATCTTCACATGACCATAACTATTTGTCCACCTTTCACCCATTTCCCAAAGCCTTCTTCTCATTTTTCGGCTTCTTTTCTATGTGCATTGTGATCTTTGACTTGTGTTTTGAATTGTTTACCATATTAGACTGCGGACACATTTTCATGAGTCGTAGATAGGTGAGTGTCTCAAAAACATTTACACATAAAGAAATCACCTTTTTGCATACATTGAGTGTTCGAGTGTACCGTGAGAGTCCATTTGTCAAAAGATCATGCAAGAGCCGAAAATCTGTAGTGAAATTCTTTGTGCTACGCCGTTATGTAAATCTCAGCCATGTTTATGTATCATTCTTGCCCACGTTGCTTTTGGGTTATGATTCATTATGTTTCCAAAGCTTTATGTTGAGATTTGTTTCCTGATGGTGTAGTAGCCAATGCTTGCAACCTTGTCCTGGTATTGTTTGTTATGTTTGCTTGAGAACAAGCAAAGGTTTAGCTTGGGGGAGTTTGATAAGTGAATACTTGTATGATTTTAACCCCCACTTTAGCTCGGTTTTGTTTGTCATTTGTGCTTTGTTAAGCCGTTTTATGAGCTAATATCGTCTTCTAGGCGAATTCCTGTGTTCTAACTTGTTTAGTAGGGAAAGTGACGTTTCTACGCCCTTTTTCTATATTTTCGAGCATTTGCCTAGAACCCGACGATTTGAAGATGCAAGCTTGACCGTGTGTAAGGCATTTCGAGAAGGTTCACTAACTTAAGGGAGAAAACAAGCAAAGACGGTTTCGTAGTTATCGGAAGACCAATCAATTAGACGGGAGAATTCATCGCTTTACATCATATCCAAGCAACAAACCCGATTGTAGAGTCAAGGGGGATGTTGTAAGTCAAGTCAAAGCGAAGGAAGTTGAAGAGTTAGTCAAGAGCTTCCAGAAGACAACTTACCCGATCGGGTAAGTGGTGTACCCGATCGGGTATTCCTGCTGCTCAGTGCATTGCGGCTCCTTCATCCTATTTTTGACCTATGTATTTATTGCCCGACCTCTTCTCCACGAAACCCTAATACTATAAATAGATGTGCCAAGCCCCTCATATCATCATCCATGAAATAATCCATCATACAATCTATCTTACATAATCTAGTCTTATATTTCCTTTTAGCTTTAGTCTTTCTAGTTTAGATTCTCTTCTTCTTTTGTCATTTGTTTCTAGTTTATTTCTGTCCATTTCCTTTCAAAACATTAGCTTAGTTCAATAAGAATTTCAATCTTTGTATCTACTAGTCGGGTTCAAGAGTTGTAATTCAAGGTACGGTATTTCTATGCGAGGGATTTCTATTATTGTTATCGCTTTCATCGTTGATCGTCACCTAGGTATTCCTAATTTATCCTTTGCTTAATGTTCTTTATTGCTTTCCATTTGATTGTCATTTTCTATTCATATCATTAGATTCATTTTCACGTTGTTATAATCGCAGTTTCATTTCTTAGATTGTCATATAGCGTCGTTATTATCGCCACATAGAGAGTCTAAATTATTGTCAAAATCAACTAAATATGCCTATCTTAACTTTCATTGTTAATATCAACATAATCATGAGTGAGTAGTCACCTTTCTAGGGTGTAGGGTAGCCATGTTAGATTGATTAAAAGATGATAATTGGATAAAGGAAATTGTGCTTTTAAAACATTGTGTCTATGCATGTTTGGACTTTAACGATAGTTGACGATTCTTGATCACAATCATTGACTAGTATGGAATTCTTTTCCAAGGTAGATATACAGGAATTGAATAGACAAAGCGTGACATGGTGGATTAAGACCTAGTAAATCGCACTAAAAGCCTGCTAGACCATCTGATCTATGATTGTAATGAACACACCATTCTTACGAACGCTCAATGAATTATTTGCATATCCTAAATCCAATTTCATCAATATATCAATCTACATGTGTGAACCTACTTCCCTAGATGCTTCCCATTATTGTTAATTTATTATCTGCTTTATCGTTTCCATTTTGTTTTTATTTATGTTCTTTATTAGTTTAGACATCACAAAATCCAAAACCTAGAAAATCATTAGATAAAACTCAATTGTGAGACGATTCACAATCCATAGGAAACACCATCTCCCTGAGGATCAACCCCTACTTCCCTAATTACATTAACTTGTTATTAGCCTAGTCTGGGTAATTTATCTTTGCATCGGGCTTGCGACAGGCCTGATCATTTATATTGATAATACTGCATATAACAAATGGCTGGAAATACTGATATCCCTATGCCAAGTGCCACGCTCGCGCTCGAATCCTGGCTTAAAGCTTTTATGGACCACATGAATCAGTCCACGCGACTGAAGAATGACGGGTCCAACTTTGCGGACTGGGAGGTGGCATTACGAAATGCTGCCATTGCTGACGGTAAGCTCAAGTACTTGACTGAGCCAATACCGCCAAATCCAGGCCCCAATGCGAGAGCTAACGAGACACCTGAATATAGTGACTTCGTTATGGAAGCGGGTGCGATAAAGAACGTAGTCATCTTTGCAATGGAAAGCAATTTGCAAAGACGCTTCATTGCCCAAGGTGCAAACAAGATTTTCACCACGCTCACTAACGAATTCTCAAAAGCACCGAGGATCGTTACTTATGAGCATACATGTCGCTTCTTTGAGGCGAAACTCCAGAAGGGCCAACCGGTTAGCCCACACATTCTTGATATGATTGAGAATGTCGAGAAACTGGAGGCACTTGATTGCAAAATCAGTGAGAGCATAGTCATTGACCGTGTGCTTCATTCACTTCATGATGGTTTTGCCCTTTTCAGGGCAAATTACTATATGAATGATATGAAGAAAAGTCTTCATCAGCTACACTCACTTCTCGTACAGACCGAGAATGATATGAAATTGAGTGGGAGCATGAAGCAAGATGTTCTCATGATTTCCAACAAGGGCAAAGGTAAAGGCAAGGCTCATGGCGACCTAGCTGTAGGAAAGCCAAAGTTTAAAAAGTCAGGAAACGGCAAGAGTGGGCCTGGTGAGACAAGTGGCTCACAAGGCAAGGCAAAGAGCAAGGACAGTAACATGGAGTGCCACCATTTCCACAAGACTGGGCATTGGAGGAGGAACTGTCCCGTGTACCGTGAGGACATAAAAGCAGGCCGCGTCAGTCCTGTTGGTATGTCATCTTTTATTCATATGATTGAGATTAACCATGCAAGTTTCGGAACTTGGGTACTTGATACAGGTTGTGGTTCTCATCTGTGTAATCATTTGCAGGGCCTAAGAAACATCACACCTCTCGCAAAGGGTGATGTGGACCTGCGAGTGGGGAATGGAGCAAGAGTTGCTGCAGTTTCAGTGGGAACATATGTAATCCAACTCCTGAGTGGTTTTGAGTTATATTTATATAACTGTTGCAATGTACCCAGTTTATCTAAGAACATTATTTCTGTTTCCGAACTAGATAAAGACGGTTTTTCATTTTCAATAAAAGACAATAGCTGTATTTTCTCTTTTAATGAAATGATTTATGGCAAAGCAGTTTCCATGAATGGAATTTATATCTTAGATCAAACCACAGACATATTGCATGTGAATAATAAGAAATTAAAGGTTGGTGACAAAGATCAAACTTATCTATGGCACTGCCGTATGGGACACATAAATGAGAATCGTGTAAAGAAGCTCATTGACAATGGGACTATCTCCCCATTTTATTACGAATCATTTGGCACGTGTGAATCATGTCTTATCGATAAAATGACTCGAATTTCCTTCAAAGGTGTTGGAATGCGCGCTAGTGACCTATTAGGACTCATACATACTGATTTATGTGGACCTATGTCAATAAACGCAAGAGTAGGCTATATATATTTTATCACTTTCACGGATGATTTGAGTAAATACGGATATGTCTACTTAATGAAGCATAAAAGTGAGTCCTTTGAAAAGTTCAAGGAATGCCAGAATAAGGTTGAAAACCAACTAGGAAGAAAGATTAAAGCACTTCGTTCAGATCGTGGTGGCGAATATCTTTCAAATGAGTTTGATCAACACCTTAAAGACTGTGGTGTAGTATTACAGTTAACTCCACCTGGAACACCTCAATTAAATGGTGTGTCCGAACGGAGAAATCGAACATTACTTGATATGGTTCGATCCATGATGAGTCACACGGTAGTACCTGATTCATTATGGGGTTATGCTCTTTTGTCAGCTGCTCTTATACTTAACCGAAGTCCGTCTAAAGCTGTAGACAAGACTCCATTTGAGTTATGGAAGGGAACGGTCCCTAACTTGTCCTTTATTCGGGTTTGGGGCTGCGAGGCTTATGTCAAGTGGAGACACGAGGATAAGCTCGGCCCGCGATCGGTCAAGACATACTTTATTGGTTATCCAAAAGGAATGTTTGGTCATTACTTCTATTCGCCTACCGAACATCGAGTTTTTGTTGCGGCTAGTGCGAAGTTCTTAGAGAAAGAGTTTCTCGAGAATAAGTCAAGTAATGGAACCTTCGATCTATCGGAGATTCAAGAACCAACAACCGAGCAACCAATGGAGGAAGAGGTTCCTTCAAATTTTGCTACGGTTAACATCCCTATGGAACCTAGGAGGTCAGGTAGAGTCTCCATTCCTCCAGACAGATACATTGGTATGGTCGAGGAGAATGAGAGAGATAATGTTTTACTCCTAGAGAGTAACGAACCTGCTACCTATAAAGGTGTCATGACCTGTTCCGACTCTAAGTTATGGCTTGAAGCCATGCAATCCGAGATGGACTCCATGTATGAGAATGGCGTATGGGATCTCGTTGATTTGCCTGATAAGGTACGACCTCCTCAGTGCAAATGGCTTTATAAGATAAAGCATTCCGTAAAAGGACAACCAGACACCTATAAGGCACGACTAGTGGCAAAAGGTTTCACTCAAGTGCAAGGATTGCATTATGATGAAATTTTTGCACCCGTAGTTATGTTGCGTTCCATTCGGATAATCTTAGCGATTGCCGCTTTTCATGACTATGAAATTTGGCAGATGGATGTGAAAACCGCCTTCTTAAACGGTTATTTGGAGGAGGAATTGTACATGGTACAACCCGAAGGTTTCATTGATCCTAAAAATCCTAAGAAAGTTTGCAAGCTTAAGCGTTCCATTTATGGACTTAAGCAAGCTTCTCGGAGTTGGAATCATCGTTTCGACCAGGTGATAAAAGAGAATGGTTTCACTCGATCGGTCGAGGAACCATGCTTGTATGTCAAGTCGAGTGGGAGTAAGATTGTCTTCTTAATATTATATGTTGATGACATACTCTTGATTGGGAATGACATCCCTCTCTTATCTTCGGTAAAAGTATGGTTAAAGAACCATTTCCAGATGAAAGATCTGGGTGAGGCACAACGCATATTGGGGATCCGTATCTATAGAGATAGATCACGACGGATGTTATCACTAAGTCAGGAGTCTTATATAGATAAGATTCTTGAGAGGTTCAGCATGACCAACTCCAAGAAGGGGAACCTTCCAATGATTACTGGGATGCATTTGAGTAAAGCTCAGGCACCCAAGACATCGGAAGAGGTCGAGCGCATGAGTCGTGTTCCTTATGCATCAGCTATAGGATCGATCATGTATGCCATGATATTCACACGTCCGGACGTGGCATATGCATTGAGTATGACGAGTCGGTACCAAGGCAATCCAGGTGAATCACACTGGATGGTTGTCAAAAACATCCTTAAGTACTTACGAAGGACTAAGGATTGGGTATTGACTTATGGAGGAGACACTAAGCTATGCGCAATCGGTTACGCAGATGCTAGCTTCCAAACAGATCGAGATGACTCGAAATCTCAGTCTGGATTCGTCTTTACTCTTAATGGCGCTGTGGTCAGTTGGAAAAGCTCCAAACAGAGTGTTATAGAAGATTCTACAACTGAGTCCGAGTACTATGCCGCTTCAGAAGATGCAAAGGAAGCTATATGGATGCGTCAGTTCTTACAAGGACTAACCGTAGTTCCTAGTTCGAATGACCCTATCACCATCTATTGTGATAATAGAGGTGCCATCTTCTAGGCTCAGGAGCCTAAGTCCAGCAACAAGTCTAGACATGTACATCGGAAGGCTCACATGATCCGAGATTACATGGAGCAAAAAGAGATAGTGATTGACAAGATTGCTTCGGATGACAACATCGCGGACCCTCTCACTTAACCGTTAAAATATGATAAGCATGAAGGGCACGTTATTTCCATGGGTATTAAAACGTGTTCCTGAGTTGTAGTAGCTGTTTTATGTGGATTAGATAAATATATCTTTTTCATGCATTATTTATAACATCATCGTATTGTTTCATATTTTGTTTTTCATGTGGATTGTACGACAACATTGAACACCACAAAGTGAACTGAATTACATTATAATTGTTTTGGTCCGTAATCGCCTACATGAGCTGATAACTCTGGCAATTATACTGTGAAGTTGATTGATGGTGGGTTCAACGAGCCATAAGTCAAACGGTTGACTGATCGATTACAGATACGAGTTATAAAGATATCTTGTAGGACATCGTGACAACGTTATGGAGTCCTAAATGTTTCAGAACATTCGGTGCCAGGTCGTGTATAGGATGTCCATAGTGTTCCTAAGAGTCGATTCTTTTGACTATCGACTGTCTCTTGAGATTAAGGCAGTTTTTGGGTGACTTTGGTTTCTTTCTCATGGTCGACCGTAACAGGAGGTTAAGTAGATTTTTACTGGGTCATTTCATACTGTGCTTGTATCTGCAGGATTCGAGTTGAGGAAAATATCCAACCTTTATCAGGTTTTGTTATTTCTCAGGGCCACTCGAGGAGTTGTAACTGAAATGCTTGGCCATGCTCGAATAATGATTCGTTTATCAGTTAAGTTACTCTCTAGTCGGGAAAACCACTCTTGATACTGATCGCTTGTAAAATGCGACCTTTGTAAATACGGACTTTGCAAATTGTTTTACATTGAGTGGGAGAAATTTATGGATATGAAAATCGGGTTATCGCACATACACTTGTAAGGACAAGTGGGAGATTGTTGGAGCTAGTGTCCTCCACAGTTAGTGTGATAACATGAATAAATCTCTTACAGGTTCACAGGGTATACTTAGTATTCTTATCAGTTGATTAACGTTTATCGATAACGGTTGGCTTGCTAGGAGTTTGACGTTATTGTCATTTTAATGGCGGTGATCAACTGGTCCCTAAAAGTCACACCTAAAGGATGTGTCTGAGAGATGTGATTATATGAATAATATAATCATATTGATGCCTTATTATATGACTAAAAGGTTAGTCGATGTATATGACTAAAAGGTTAGTCAATGTAATGATGATACGATTATTTAATAACTATTAAATAATATTAGCTGAGACGAATTAAATGTAATTCGTAATTGAATATAAACCGTTATATTTGATCAATGTATATAATGTAAGCTTAAACGAATTAAAATGTTAATTCGTAATTAAACATAATATGTTATATTTAATTAGCAAATTATAAATATACGGATATTTATAGTTCATATATATATTATATTACATGCTAATATAACCGAAAAAGGAAAGAAAAAAATAGTTTTTATCTTCTCTTATTTTTCGGTTATTTAGAGATAAATAATAAGAGAAAAGATCTCCTATTATTCTATTATTGTTACTAGGTCAAAAACCCTAATAACAAGAGTAGTAAAAAGAGGAGAGACTCCTCCTTGACCTAAGAGAGGCACACGGCCGAAACAGAGGAAGTGCAACAAAGAAAAATCCATATTTTTCTCTTGAATTCTCTCTATCATTCATCATCACACAAAAAAGAAAAATTAGCAGTAACTTTTCTCTAAAATTCTAGCACAAACAAGGCATATCTCGGAGCATCTTGGGTGCAACAATTAGGAGAATATCGATTTCGATATTTTTCATAGGCCAAATTTGCTAGGACCAAAGGTTAATTCTAGATTCATTATAATTTTATATTATGCAATTCATTTATGACTCGTAATTCATATACTATAGTTTCGTTATAATCCGTAAATTAATGACGAAATATACCGATATTTCCTACACTATCTAGTGGATGAAGACTTAGAAAACGATTGAAGACGCACAAAGGTAACGATGAAGGGTTACTCGATATCAATACGTGTTATAATGTTTTAATTGATGTTTACTAAATGTCTAGTGACAATTATTAGGCATTTAATGTGTTTTGATATTAGTGAATGTTGTTAGAATTAGATGAGTATTGTTAGAATTTATGTTGGTTAATGAATGTTGATTGTTGATGATAGATGATGATAGTTATTTATGATAATTGATGATTATTGGTGAAGAATGATGATTTTCAGGTGAATGTAGTCCCAGCCGGCCGACCGGCCGCTGGTTAGCCAACCGGCTGGGAACACGGCATAAGTGAATTTGGGATTTTGTGTAATTTTTGGTGTTATGTAATCCCCAGCCGGCCGACCGGTCGCCAGCTAGCCGACCGGCTGGGACAACCCCTTCTCTTTTCTTATTTCCTCATTTGGCAGGTGTTCCCAGCCGGGTAGCCGGCTGCCGGTCCCCCAGACCGGCTGGGATTCCCCTGTATTTTCAATGTTTTTCGTTTGTTGCTGAAGTGCCAGCCGGGTAGCCGGCGGCCGGTCCCTTGACCGGCTGGCACCCCCCTGAGTTCTTTTTCCACTTCTTTTCTTATACTTACATTTATAATAGTTTATATATTCATGTTTAGAATATATATTATCCCATTCGCTTATATCAAATGTTTGTGACGGTTTTTGATATGCCCCCTCTTAAGTCGGTTTTACCTCATGTATTTGATTTGAGCTCTACTTGTTGAGTGCTATAAACTCTCATTTCCCGGTCATACTTTATACCCGTTATACTTAAATGTCAGAGCGGTGAAGTGTAACCGTGATGCCGTTGTGCATTTGTTTAGTGGGGATATGACGACGTTGTTAGAAGGTGAACGCAATGCGTTGATTGACCCGACCGTCAAATGTTGTATCCTTGCAAGATGGTGTCATTGCATGTAGCGTACTAGCTTGACTTTTGACTATAGATCTCTTTCCGCCTCTTTCGTGTGGTTTAGCCGAATTTGGGGTACTCGACGTCTTTGTATGATCGAGTCTTGGATGTGGAACGTCATACCACATGTCGAATCGGGAAATGTCTTATTCCGAGAGTCTGGCCAGGTTTAGACTAGGACCGTATTATTATCGTCGTCCTACCGAGAGAATTGGAGTCTTGGGTGTACGAAATGTCTTATCGTACACGATTCCGGGAAACGTCTTATCCCGTGAACATGTTTGTCTAGGTCATGAGTATACGAAATGTTTTATCGTATACGGTTCCGGGACACGTCTTATCCCGTGGGCTTCCATTGACTTGTCTGCTATTGTACATGATTCTAGTGCGTGTCATTAACCGTGAGAGATTTTGTTACTATATTCGTATGTTTGGATGGATGATTATATGTTGATTATTTGTGACCGTTGGATGACTTGGCTTGGTTTATATGTCGAGTCTCTATCTTATCAAGTATATGCCGCTAACGGTGAGATGTAAGCCCTAGTGAGTATATAGTTCCCTAAGGGTGTCTTCCCCGAGTATGTCTATAATCGGATGCTTACAGTTTTGTACTTCATGCGCCTTTATCTTAATACTTTGAAATGCTTATTTATACTTCTCGTAATCACATGTATATTTATATGTATGCTTCTACTTGCGTATTACCGTTTAAGCATGTTATTTGTGATATGGCTAGGAGAACCCGGAGTTACTCCCCACTGACTGTAGCGTTCATGTTTTCATGAATGAACAGGTTGCTTGGATGGATTTTGCTTGTTTTTGGGTTCGGATGTAAGCTAGCGAGCGTTGGCCTCGACGATTTACCCATAGACGTTCTTAGCTAGTTTGCTAAACAACTTTGATGTTTGATAACATTTTGAGAGACTACGTCTCTTTGTAGTATATTATACTTTAGCTTGTAATTATTTGACATTCCTCGTATTCTTTCTCTAGCATGTAAAAAGTTTCAAAAATGTCGTATTTTCCGCTATATAAATTGCATGCTTGTTATGTTTTATTTCCGCTATTGCGAGCGTTGTCACAGTTGGTATCAGAGCCTATGACGTTCCCGACGCACACACGTGAACCCTAAACTTAAATTACTTGACCAAGGAATAATGAATGAGAGATGTGTAGTCTTAAGGACCTAAGTTGGTAGTCTTTGGTGTGTTTTCTTTTGCTTGTTAGGTTCTAATGTTTGTTGATTGTGTTGAGTGATGTTATATTTGTTTGTATCTACCGTCTTGAGGTGGATCATGTGTTACCTAGAAGAAGTATCCTCTATTGAAGATTGACAAGCCTAATTGAAGTGTATTTCTTCCTCATCGATGATTTCTCTTGTCCATAATGTATCCCGCTCTCTTCCTTCTATCTAAGCGCTTCTTTATCATCTAACTTCTTTTCCCCTTGGAAATTACTCTTGTTAGTTTCCTCCTTCTTATCAATTTGTACCCTCAACTTCCTCATGTGACCTTTTGTGGACACCATACCCTTTTGTTTGTGGTATATTATACTTGGTCGGAAGAATTTTGAACTTTGTGAAATTTTAGTGTTAGTGAGAACGAATTTGGGATTTGAGGAAGATGGTGTAGATCTAAGTTCACCCCATAGTGTTGAGTGGTATCCTTGAGGAAAGTGTGGTAAGATATGTTTGATGATTTTAGTGTATAAATACTTGCCATGACTTGTGTGTGGATAGTTCATGGTATTCGATGATGTAAGGTTGAATGAGTTGACTAGGACCTTTAAGCCCGTTGGTGACTAAATCTTCCGGAATTAGCAGTTTGATAATATTGGGATTGCCTCGTGGATCATGTCTATGTTGGAATTTAGTAGAAGTGAGAAGTTTCGAATGATTTGATGAGGTGGAAAATGCATTTGGTGTAAGTGATGTCATATAGTGCTGTTGTGAGATTTTAGTATAGGTTTGATGGAAAATCATTTGGCTCTTGTTCTTAGGTTCAAGGTTGAGACTTTGACTGATGGTATTAGAGACTCGTTTGAAGTAGTGAGGTTTTGTTGTAAGTTGAACCATATTACTTGAGGATTATAGATATGAGTGAGACTCGATGATGTAAGCTATGATGGAAATACCTTGGGACGTTAATGATGATGTTTGGCTTGAGGTTGTACTTTGATAATAATGAGCTCGTGGGCTATATGAGTTGAAAACGACCGAGCATAAGGGAGTATTTGTTAATCCTTCGGTTAAAGAAACATTTGAGGTTGTGTTGAATATTAGAGCTAGAGGAATGTTATTAGTTTGAGTTGCAAGTCTGCTTTTGGGAATCCATGTTATGTGAAAGGGTTGATAAATTGGGAAATAATCGATTTGTCGATGTTGGGTGTAGCTTATTTTGATGATATGTGGTAAGGTGGCCCCTTATGAGAGCCGTTTGTTTGAGGAATAAATTATTTTTTCTATCGCCCTATGTTTGATAGGAGAAATGTTGTGGTTCAAGCCTTATACTTTTACTCGTACCATTATCCCTTCCCATTTCCTTTCATGCAAGTTCCTACTTAGCCTGATCCCTAGGAAAATGTTTTCTCTTATCTATTCCTTTTCTTGGCTATCTTCATAGCTATATCCATCCAATTTCTAGCTTTTGGCTCCCTGCCTCTAGCGTTCTTCTAATTTTCGTCCCACGCGTTCGTGTTTCCCTCAAAATTTCCTATCATTTCCAGTTTCATGGTGACATTATCTTTCCTCTGGTGAGGTAATTTGGGTTGTTATCTAGCTTCGTGTTGATTTTGACCATGAATAGGATTTGGAGTTAAACCTTAGGATGAATCTGTTGGTGGTATTGTACTCTCTTGGTGGCTTCATTTATTGAGCTTGCTATTGTAGTGCTATTTTGGGAATTGAGTTGAGCGTGATAATAGTTCGTTGTTGTTGGGTATTATAACGATTGCTTGGGATATCATTTGGGAATTAGATGTCTCTAATTGGTGGATTCTAAAAGAGACTCTGCTTTAGGGTAATTAAGCCGGTAACCAAAGTTTGAGGAGTATTGTCATAAATGAAAATCGATTCATTTTGAGTTTTTTTTTTTTGGTGAAATGTAAGTATATTAATAAACCAACCCAACAACATGGGTATCACCAATTACAACCGACCATTTCAAGTTCGTTACTCTAGATAACCAAATTAGCTACAAAATTACAATAGCAGATATCAGTATAGCCCAAATACTCAAAATACTCAAGCCTCAACCATTACAACTCTTAAAAACTCAAGAACAGAAAGACAATATCCTGCCATCTTCAATTACTCAACCCTATACTCCTGCACCAGTTCCTGTCTGCAGACTTCATAGCACCTTGAAAAACAGCAAATAATCTTCTTCTGCAATCCTCCTTAACTTGATTAACTAGCACTCTTGGACAAAGCACATGCCCTTCTATTCTACAAATATTCCTGATACGCCAGATATTATAACAAAGACCTGAATAAACAGCCATTGCAAACTGTCTACATAATTTAGTACCCCTCAAACGTTTAATCCTTGCTGAATTCATCAGAATATCAGGAGGAATCCTCAACCAGTCACCTGCCAGTTTGAAACAGACCTTAGCATACTGACACTGCTGAAAGACATGGCTGTGATCTTCCTGAGCAATACCACAGATATAGCAATTACTAGAAACATCCATCCCCATTCTGATAAGCCTATCTAATGTAAGCAACCTGCAATGCTTCAATAACCACAGATGAAAACTCCACTTGGGAAGATTAAACCTATTCCAAACTGTACAACACCATTCAACCTTAGGTGAGGAATTCTGAATAAGCCAAGAATACCCATCAGCAATGGTATACCCTTTATCCAGACCCCTCCAAGTACCATTAATATAACCAGTTTTAAAAGTATCCCTAATCTCACATATTTTCCTCCATGCCCAAGAACTGTTAGCACTAGGGGAATAAGTGAACCAAGGAGAGTCTTTTAAATAGATGTTATCAACCCATTTAATCCACAAATGATCTTGTTTGCAAACTAACCACCACACTAACTTGCCTATAGCAGCAACATTCCATTGGTGACTATCAATCAAACCCACCCCACCAGTCTCCTTACTCTTACACAGCACCTGCCATGAAACAAGAGGAGCTTTGGAGTATTTATCAGACCCCTCCCACAGAAAGTTCCTACACAAAGCCTTGATCTTGTCCATTACCCCCATAGGGATCACAAAAATTTGGGACCAATGATTGTGAATGACAGAAAGCACAGATTTAACCAAGACAAGCCTACCAGCATAAGAAATCTTCCTACTATTCCATCCTTTAATCCTCTTGATCATCCTATCCATCAGAATATTACAATCAAACTTACTCAATCTTTTGTGAGATATACTTACCCCTAAGTACTTGAAAGGCAGTGTCCCTTTCCTAAATCCAGTTTCCTGCAAAATATGTTGAACAGCAGCATTCTGAATCCCATTACAGTAAAATTCTGACTTTTCAGGATTAATATGAAGACCAGAAGCATTAGAAAATGCCTTGAAGGCTTCCATAATAGCAAAGATAGAAGTAAGATCTCCTCTGCAAAACATAAGTAGATCATCAGCAAACATCAAATGATTCATCTTCATAGCCTTGCACATAGGATGATAATGGAACCCAGGGCACCTATCAAGAGCCTGCAAGAGTCTACTCAGATACTCCATGCACAAAGTAAATAATAAAGGAGACATTGGATCCCCTTGTCTTAACCCTCTAGCTCCTTTGAAAAAACCATGAGGTTGTCCATTAAGCACAATAGAATAACTAGGAGTACTCACACACTCCATAATCAACTTTCTCATAGAAGGGGGAAAATTAAGCCCTCTCAGCATTTGTTCAACAAATTTCCACTCAATTGAATCATATGCCTTCCTCAAATCCACCTTCATAATACACCTAGGAGACACACTCTTCCTAGTATAAAGTCTAACCAGGTCTTGACTTATCAAAATATTACCTAGAATACTCCTATTCTTAATGAAAGCACACTGTGCAGGATTAACAATCTTAGTAAGACTATTACTCATCCTATCACAGAGAAGCTTAGAGATGACTTTGTAAACAGTATTACAACAAGCAATAGGGCGAAATTCCTTCACTGTTTTAGGATGCTCAGTCTTAGGAATCAGCACAAGGTTGGTACAGTTCAGTTGTTTAAGCAACTTCCCATGTACAAAAAAATCCCCAACTGCAGCACACAGATCATCCTTGATAATATTCCAGCTAGCTTTGAAAAACTTACTAGTATAGCCATCTGGTCTAGGGCTCTTGTCATCAGGAATAGAGAACATAGCTCTCTTAATCTCTGCAGAATTAGGTAGTCTACACATATCAGACCAGTCCCTTTCATCAACCAGGATGCCTTGTCTAATAATGTGCTCATGATAATCAGAAGTAGTAGCACAGGTGCCTAACAACTGCTTATAGAACTCTACAAAGGCTTGAAGGATCTCATCAGGTTTAGTACAAAGCACACCATTATCATTCTCAATTGACACAATCTTATTTTGAATTTGTCTATGTCTAATAGCATGATGAAACATGGTAGTATTAGCATCCCCTTCATAGGCCCACACACATTTAGCTTTCTGCCTCAAAAAAGCATTTCTAGCATCAGCTAACATAATAAAAGACTGTCTAAGCTGAGCTTCTTTGTCCATCAGAATACTATTAACAGGATCCTGCTGAAGGGCAATCTGACTATCAATCAAAAGCTGATAAGCTACATCAGCATTTCTTTCAATATCAGAGTACACACTACAGTTCAGCTGCTTCAGAATAAACTTCAACCTCTTCAACTTAGTAATAATCTGGAAACTTTTAGTTCCCACATCATTAACCTTCCACTCCTTCTCTACCAAAGAACCAAATTCAGGAGCTTTAACCCACATATTGAAAAACTTAAAAGGTTTCTTCTTCACACTAGCAAGATCACCACAAGATACTACACAAGGACAATGATCAAAAGAACCTTCAGGATAATAATGAGCATACCAATCAGGCCACATATTCAGCCAATCTCCATTCACTAACACTCTATCAATACGACTAAAAATTCTAGTTTCACTAGGATGTTTATTGTTCCAAGTAAAAAAAGAACCAGTCGACTTCATATCATAAAGATCACAAAGATTCACTACCCTCTGAAAAGGACGAATTTCCTCATTCTTAACAGGTTTACCCAATCTTTCATTCATATATAGAACATTGTTGAAATCCCCCAACATGACCCAAGGACCAGAGATATTAAATGTCAACAGATCATTCCATAAGGGCACCCTATCCTCAATCTTGTTAAAAGCATAGACAAATGTGGCAAAAAAAGTAGAACCCATAACTTTATCTTTAACCTTAGTATAGATGAACTGCTCACTCATTCCAACAATATCAAGATCAACTGTATTAGCCTTCCACATAACCCACACTCTACCACCAGGATGACAACTAGTATTACTAGCAATCTCCCAACCAACACCCATATTACCAATAACTTTATTTAAAGACAAAGGCTTAACCTTTGTCTCAAGGAGACCAAATAGATCAAAACCATGCTGATGTAAAAACCATTTGACATCCGCCTGTTTAGTATCACTATTCAGCCCCCTAACATTCCACATACCAAATTTAAGCATGATTAAGGCAGGGTTCCTTTCCCCCTCCTTTATCAACCATTTCAGCCTGTGTAAGAGCTTGATCTAGCTCAACATTAAAACTAACAGCAAAATCATCCTCAGAACCACCAGGTACTCTAGTCTCATGTCTTGTTAATCTAGTGATCACTCGTGCAGGGGTAAACACAGAACCTTGGACCACTGATAATGGTGTAGTAACAGGAGTTACCAATGAGATATTATCTGCAGGTTTTGGTAATGGGGGGAACTCCTTAGGATCCACTTGCACTTCTGGCACCATCCTAGGCTTCCAAACTTTCTTTGGTAGTTGTGGTACAGAGATAGGTTTCATACTAACCCTTCTACACACTTCAATCTTATGTTCCTTACATTTTTGACATGTAACAGGCAACCAATCATAAACCACAGGAACATCAACCACACATCCCTTTTCATCTTCAAAACAAATAGAATTAGGAAAGATTTGATCAATCTCCACTTCCACCATAATTCGAGCAAAACCCAACAGTTTCTTCTCAATAGTGGCATCATCAATTCTTACAAAACGACCTATCAACCCAGCCAACTTCTCCAAACACTTAGCTCCCCAAAACTTCAATTCCAATCCTGTTAGTTTGACCCATATTGGCACTTTCTTTACAGACACTTTCGATATCTTAACATCAGGCGACCATGCTTTAAGAACAATAGGTTTCCCATCAAAAACAAACATACCATTCTCCAGTATAAGCTTATGATGTTCAGGTTGACCAATTCGAACAACAAACAATCCATTAGGAAGAAAAGAAATAGAAGCAATGTCATACCCTTTCCAAATCCTTCGAAGAAATCCTTCTAGAACATTGCGCGGAGGATTAGCCCCCATAACATAGCCAAAGACAGACCACTTCCAGAACTCAATTTCTTCTTCGACATCCTCAATGGACAATTTTAACCCCGCGTTCCGTGTTTCCTCAGCACAAATTTCATTCTTAGAAATAGGTGCCAACCTAGAAGAAGAGGCAGCAGCTTTACCCTTCGTCTTGGATTGAACCACCGTCCATTCAACAGATTCAGATTCCTCCTCATAACCATCATCATCAGAATTATGAAATAAAGCAGCTACATTCCTACGAGCATTCTCAGTTTCTTCTACTAAACTTTCAACATGACCAATGCGTTTTGACTTACTAGAAGAATTCATCTCATTAACACTGTTGCTATTATTATTATTACTACTATTATTATTATTACTGAATGTATTATTATTATTATTTGGATTTAATTTGTTAGGATGATTATTAGCTTTCTTCTTTGCCATTGCAAAAGAGGCACACAACCCTAGAAAAAATTAGAGCTTTCCTTCTCTCTAACTTTCTCTCTCATCATCAATTTTTTATTTTCCATTTTGAGTTTTGAGTTTTAGATGAACTAGATGATTTGAATGGTTGTCTGATTGCCAAGTGATTGGCCATTTGTGGTTTGGAATTAGTAATTTTCTTTTATTCTTAAGGAATCATAGTTTGAGATTGAGAAATATTCGTTGCAAGCTTTGGATAGTGAGTGCTCAGTTGTTATGGATTATAGAGTTAGAATGGTGAACCCATTTATCTTGAGGATTAGTAACAACCATAGTTTGCTAATGTGACTATTTATTTGAGGCTTCGAGCGTAGTAATGATCGAATTAAGGATGTTAGGGCGTATTAAAGAATCATTATAATCGATAATGGATTGTGGATTTTCCCTTGTCGTGAGACCTTGGATGAGGCTAGTTGGATCTTAGATAATTATGTTTGTTGCTTTGATTGTGATTGTTGTAAATAATGTTTATAGAGTTTAGCAATTTAGGATGGTTAAAGTGTAATTGAGGTATGTTTCATCCTCTTGAGGACTAGTTTATTAGTAGAGTTAGTGATGTCGAATTCTTGTAGATCTTCATGACGACTTTATCGTGATCTTCCTATTCCTAAGAGTTCGATTTGTTTCGTTTTTGCGCGTTTTGTACATATTTTGTTACCCTGATTTGTGTGTGAGATGGTCGAGTCGCTCTATGTACGTGTAATGTCTTGTTATTTTGATTTTATCTTTAAGAAACCTTCAAATTTCCATATTGTATTTCTAATTTAACATTTCAAAGAATTCTAAAGATGGATTGTGTACCCTCTTTTTGGAGAAAATGAATTTCGTTTGCTTTTATATTTGGATTTTGCTTTTGGTTGGATGTTTGGACTTGTTATTGGAGACGTCTAGTGACTAGTCCTGCACTTACTAACGCTTGTTTTGATTTTTGATTTCGCTATTTCGACATAAATTCGATCTGGATATTTAGAGTTCTCGTTCGCGACGGGCACTCTTGTGATCCGTAAATAAAGTTTCGCACTTATGAAAAATCTCCTTAAACCGTTTTCGAGAAAAACCCCGTTTCATAAATGTTTCCCTTGTAAAAGCTTTCGTGTTGATTTTGAAAACCGATTCTTGTCCTTGATACTTTTGTTTTCTACTCTCAAGTTTCGAGGACGAAACATTTTAAAAGTTGGGGTGATTGTAAGACCCGTAAATGTACCCTATTTTATTTTAATAATATTATATTATTATGAGTTAGCGTAATTTTAGATTTAGTCTAGAACTTAGTGTCCCGTGTCTAATTTAGCAAATCCGAGTTCGTATTCGGACTCTACTCGAAATCTCGTGTGGGTTACGCCTTAAGCCGCTTTTGGGCTTTTTTCCCCATCTTTTTCCACTCACCCTTCTTATAACCCTAACTCCCTCAACTCTTCACTCACCTTCTTCCTCACCAAACAACCAAAACCCTAACCTCCATTTTTATTCAACTCAAGCTTCTCACAACTCATCCATCCCTCACCCAAATCTCTTGATTTTCATCATAATCTTCCTCTCTTACCTTCCTCTACCTTGTGTGGTAATAAAATTACCGTCTTTCTCATTTTCAGTTTTTCCGTCTTTCTCAAGGGGGAATTATATTCATCTTTTGTTATATTTGTATAGGTGGAGACCTTCAAGACCCTGATAAGGATTACTATCTAGTGGAGGAAGACTTAGAAAACGATTGAAGACGCACAAAGGTAACGGTGAAGGGTTACTCGATTTCAATACGTGTTTTAATGTTTTAATTGATGTTTACTAAATGTCTAGTGACAATTATTAGGCATTTAATGTGTTTTGATATTAGTGAATGTGGTTAGAATAAGATGAGTATTGTTAGAATTTGTGTTGGTTGATGATTGTTGATGAATGTTGATAGTTGATGATAGATGATGATAGTTATTTATGATAATTGATGATTATTGGTGAAGTACGATGATTTTCGGGTGAATGTAGTACCAGCCGGCCGACTGGCCGACCGGCTGGGAACACGGCAGAAGTGAATTTCGGATTTTGTGTAATTTTTGGTGTTATGTAATCCTCAGCCGGCCGATCGGCCGCCGGTCAGCCGATCGGCTGGGACAACCCCTTCTCTTTTCTTATTTCCTCATTTGGCAGTTGTTCCCAGCCGGGTAGCCGGCTGCCGGTCCCCCTGACCGGCTGGGACTCCCCTATATTTTCAATGTTTTTCGTTTGTTGCTGAAGTGCCAGCCGGGTAGCCAGGTAGCAGGCGGCCGGTCCCTTGACCGGCTGGCACCCCCCCTGAGTTCTTCTTCTACTTCTTTTCTTATACTTACATTTATAATAGTTTATATGGTTCGTTTATCGTATAAATTTACGTAATAGCATTAAATATTCATGTTTAGAATATATGATATCCCATTCGCTTATATCACATGTTTTGTGACGGTTTTTGATATGTTCCCTCTTAAGTCGGTTCTACCTCATGTATTTGATTTGAGCTCTACTTGTTGAGTGCTATGAACTCTCATTTCCCGGTCATACTTTATACCCGTTAGACTTAAATGTCGAAGCGGTGAAGTGTTACCGTAATGCCGTTGTGAATTTGTTTAGTGGGGATATGACGACTTTGTTAGAAGGTGAACGCAATGCGTTGATCGACCTGACCGTCAAATGTTGTATCCTTGTGAGATGGTGTCATTGCATGTAGCGTACTAGCTTGACTTTTGACTATAAATCTCTTTCCGCCTCTTTCGTGTGGTTTAGCCGAATTTGGGGTACTCGACGTCTTTGTATGATCGAGTATTGGATGTGGAACGTCATACCATATGTCGAATCGGGAAATGTCTTATTCCGAGAGTCTGGCCAGGTTTAGATTAGGACCGTATTATTATCGTCGTCCTACCGAGAGGATTGGAGTCTTGGGTGTACGAAACGTCTTATCGTACATGATTCCGGGAAACGTCTTATCCCGTGAATATCCCGTGAACATGTTTGTCTAGGTTATGAGTATACAAAACGTTTTATCGTATACGGTTCCGGGACACGTCTTATCCCGTGGGCTTCCATTGACTTGTCTTGCCATTGTACATGATGCTAGTGCGTGTCATTAACCGTGAGAGATTTTGTTACTATATTCGTATGTTTGGATGGATGATTATATGTTGATTATTTGTGACCATTGGATGACTTGGCATGGTTTATATGTCGAGTCTCTATCATATCAAGTATATGCCGCTAACGGTGAGATGTAAGCGCTAGTGAGTATATAGTTGCCTAAGGGTGTCTTCCCCGAGTATGTCTATAATCGGATGCTTACAGTTTTGTAGTTCATGCGCCTTTATCTTAATACTTTGAAATGCTTATTTATACTTCTCGTAATTCACATGTATATGTATATGTTTGCTTCTACTTGCGTATTACCGTTTAAGTATGTTATTTGTGATATGGCTGGGAGAACCCGGAGTTACTCCCCACTAACTGTGGCGTTCATGTTTTCATGAATGAACAGGTTGCTTGGATGGTTTTGCTTGTTTTTGGGTCCAGGTGTGAGCTAGCGAGCGTTGGCCTCGACGATTCACCCATAGACGTTCTTAGCTAGTTTGCTAAACAACTTTGATGTTTGATAACGTTTTGAGATACTACGTCTCTTTGTACTATATTATACTTTAGCTTGTAATTATTTGACATTCCTCGTACTCTTTCTCTAGCATGTAAAAAGTTTCAAAAATATCGTATTTTCCGCTATATAAATTGCATGTTTGTCATATTTTATTTCCGCTATCGCGAGGGTTGTCACACCAATTCTTCCAAACCTCTTGATACCACTTCACTTCATTCAGCTGTCCCTGTAATCTCTCATATCCAGAGCTTACAGTATACTCACTACCATGTCTCCATTGATTGTAACATACTCATTTGCCAACCTGTCTTTAGCATTACATATATTCCTCCAGTTCCAATTAGAGTCATTAGGAGGAACATACTCATTCCAATCCATACCCTTCAGATATACATGATCAATCCAGAGTACCCATAATCTATCAGCTTTAGTAAATACCTAATTAGAGCTGATCACGGGATATACCGCCTGATAGGCCTGGCCCGTCCGGCCCGTGTTTTAAGAGGGCTTGGGCAGCATAAATTTTTAACAATGAGAAACGGGTCGGACAAGCCCGGTCCGAATTAATATATGGGCCGGGTATGGACACTTAATTTTCAGCCCAGGTCAGCCCGCCCGGTCTGTTAACAAAAATTTACTAAACCCCATAAAACGATTCCGCATAATGAAATTCACTGAGTCTAGAATTTAAAAGAAGACCCAAATTCCAAAACGCTTAACACTTCTTGTAACAGCCCTGGATTTTCGGACCACGACTAATAAACTAAGTATATAAAAATCCAACACTGTCACTCCACACTTAGTATTTAAACTAAGGGCAAGGTAGATGTAGAGACAATAATTTAAACACAACCAAGTAAAAGTCTTAAAACATTATCAAAGTAAATAAGATGTTGCAGCGGAAGTCTTGAGTCTTACAAAATCTGAAACCGTAAATAAAATCCAAATCAAATAAGCCTTATATAGTATATAAATAATTTAAGACGAAGTCCATTATTCAAAAATCCTTCCTCGCTCCTACAAATCCCGAAACCATGATGCACCCATGCAGGACTTCAAGTGTACCTATCAACTGTACCCAAAATCACAAATAGGTACATGTTCCAGAGGGGGAACGACCCAAAACAAAAGGACGTCAGCAAAGCTGAGTTTAATTAAATAATAAATAACGTCAAGGTTACAAACAATATTATGAATTAACAAAGCTTCAATGTGACAACCTTCGCGAATGCGGAAATAAAACATAACAAGCATGTGATTTATATAACGGAAGATACGGTATTTTTAAAACCTTTTTACATGCAATTAGAAAAGTACGAGGAATGTCAATAATTACAAACCAAAGTATAATATACTACAAGAGATGTATTAGTATAATATTTTTACTATAAAAATAGGGTACATTTGCGGGTGTTACATTCAAAACCAAGGTAAAACAGAAATATATTCTAAAACCAATGTTGCTGTAAATCCAACAATATTAATCAAACATTCAAAATTCATGATTTTATCACCTGTGTGCCAAGGTCCTACCCTTGTCACAGTCTAGAGGTACCACCTGTGCTAAGTTAGACTCATATTAGTGCGCACCCCTCACATTTGGACAGTCAGTAGGATGAAACTGCCAAAGGAGGAAGTTTAACTACCTAGCGAATGGGAGCCGGACAATCCCCACCCAAATGAAACTCGGGCCAAGAGTTTAGTTTTCGGGACAAAATCCCAGGAACATCTCAGACGACCTTAAACCCTCAAAACCAACAGGACTCACATAGCATGTTTACCAAAACCAAAAACTGCTTGTACATACCAAAATTTCATTTTAAATGTGTGACCCATGGTCACATATTTCAGATGCTTTAAAGTCACAAATACAGTAAAATTTTCTCATCGACGAAATAAAATAGCAAATAGAAAATAGTTTAAAAGTCGAACCGAACATGCTCTTTACTTAAGTTTAAGAAGAAAGGGTAAAAGTCCTTACTTCTCGAGACAGTCAACCAAAGCTAGCTTAGTCCAAAAACCTTTGTTCCTCAAATCCACCAACTATAAATATACAAATTATACAATTACTACACTTCTTTACATTAAAAATAACCCACAACTTACAATATAAACTCCAAGCTCACAGTTACATAAACTCGCTTAATTCACTCATTATGTAAATAGCTCATCCCATAGTCATGGTTTCAAAACCTATATTTCATACTAATAATTCTACCAAGTACTTACTCCATTACAACTTAATTGACCGTACTCCATTAATCGAGAAATCAATTTATTGCATCCTCCATACAAGCTTGATTTTCTAACACATTTATGCACACTATATGCACTAAACTTGGTTGTCCAATTCCCCAGATTTTTCAACTTGATCTCCTTCCACCAATAGGTCTACAACTCACAAACATAGGTATGTATAACTATAAACCCATATCCATCAGTACCGACAATAATAATACAAACGACTATGAAACTTCAAGTACTGCTTATAATTAGCCATCTTTAATTCTCAAAATTACTCCCCAAATAAATAAACCACAACATTCTCTCAAATTAGCAAATCAATAGCAAAAGAATTTAATTTTAAACAAACCGAACAAACAAAATTTCGTGAAAACTTACAGTATGAATATCACAAAAGAGGAATTAGAGGGTTGTCAAGATCCGTGGTTGAAACTTCGAGAATTACGACAAACTTGTGAGCCGCAAGAATAAGACGGAGGGTAGAGTAGAAAGACAGGGATAAAGAGACTGTTGATGTGAATTAGGGAAACAAGACAATAATGTGGTATATAGAAAGTTGGAAACCGGGTAATAGGCTTTTGATACATATTTTTTTTTTTATCTATAAGTTGGGATAAAGCCCAATCCTAGAGACCAGGCTTCAAAATAATTTTCTTACCGAATAATTAAAAATCGACTCTTTTATTTTTATTTTCCTCTTTGTGATACTTATCTTTTTAAAGTTTTCAATTTGAAATCCGAAACAAATAAAAGGGAAAATGAGACAATAACTCCCTATAATAACTCGTAAATAAATGGGGTGTTACAAACTTTACTCCTTAAAACAAAGCTTCGTCCCGAAGCTTAAAATCTTTCATAAAACAACGGAACTTCAAGATTCTCTTATATTACATACTTAAATTCCCGCCAAAAACGTAACCGTATTGAAATTCCATATCGACACAATTTTCCAATCTCACGTAATACTACCAGCAACAAACCACAACTTCTCATCTCTCTTTAACCCCAAGGCTAGAAGTGTTACAAAGAAACTAAGAGCATGTCGGATGAAAAGAAGGATTTTTTTTTTTGCAATAAGCGTAACGCATTTAATCAATTCCATATTTCACGAGTTTAGAAAAAAAATATGAGCAAATAAATAAATAATACTCGTAATAAAAAGTCACGGAAGTGTTCAATGCGTACAAACAGACCAGCACACAAGTGAGTAATTCAAACTGCACCACCACTCACCAGTACGATAACCAATTACCAAGTACCAATGATGACATATAACAAATATTGTGCAATAAGCACACTGAATACCAGATTTTATGCATACTCAGAAGCAAGGATTACTAAGTAGCATGAAATTATTTCACAGCCAAAATCTAAAATAATGATACGCACATGCATCAAGAGCATAAAGGAAAAGTAAACGTGCAATATCGATCCCCTTAAAACAAAGCTTCGTCCACGAAGCCTAAAATTACCTTAAATAAAAAGAGGGGGTACTTGTCTTTCATAGCAAATTCAACCTCCCAAGTAGCCTCTTCAACATTGTTATTGTTCCACAATACTTTGACCATGCGAGTTTCACCTCTACGGGTTTTACGTGCCTTAGTATCCAAAATTTCTACATGGGTCTCCTCGTAAGTCATCGTGTCATCAAGCTCGATAGTCTCAGGATCCAAAACATGAGATGGGTCACTAATATATTTTCTAAGTTGAGAAACATGAAATACATTGTGAACTCTCTCCAAATCAGCTGGTAAGTCAAGTCGGTAAGCCACCTCACCGATACGTTTCAAAATCTCATACGGTCCAATAAATTTTGGACTTAATTTTCCCTTCTTACCAAACCTCATTACCCCTTTAGTAGGCGAGACACGCAAAAGCACTTTGTCACCCACTTCAAACTCCACGTGTCTTCGAGTTTTATTAGCATAACTCTTTTGTCTATCCTGGGCTGCTTTCATCCTGTCTTGAATAATCTTAACTTGCTCGACCATTTCAGTAATCATCTTGGGCCCCAAAATAACAGACTCACTAATGTCATTCCAACAAATCGGGCTCCTACATTTGCGCCCATAAAGCGCCTCAAATGGTGTCATTTGAATTGTAGCTTGGTAACTATTATTATATGAAAATTCAGTAAGATCCAATTTATCCTCCCAACCTCCTTGAAACTGTAAAGCACAAGCTCGTAGCATATTCTCAAGTATCTGGTTTGTTCTCTCAGTTTGACCATCAGTAGTAGGGTGAAAAGCAGCACTCATCTTGAGTTTAGTACCCAAAGCCTTATGTAGTTTTTCCCAAATATTTAAACAAACCTAGCATCTCTATCTGACACAATGTCCTTAGGGACACCATGAAGGCGTAACACATGATGGATATAAGCGTCAGCCAATTGCTTCTTTTTCCATGTATCCTTCAACGGTATAAAGTGCGCACTCTTAGTTAGCCTATCTATAATCACCCAAATCATATTATTACCTTTTTGTGACCTTGGTAAACCATCTATAAAGTCCATAGAGATCGAACTCCACTTCCACTCAGGAACTTTTAAAGGTTGTAACTTCCCTTGAGGTCTCCTATGTTTACTTTTCACCTTCTGACATGTCAAACAACGGGCCACAAAGTCCCCAATTTGCCTTTTCATCCCAGACCACCAAAATGTAAACTTCAAGTCCTCATACATCTTATCACCCCCTGGGTGGACAGAATACGGCGTCGCATGCGCCTCAGTCAAAATTCTTTCCCTGATCTCCTTGTCATTTGGTACACACACTCTAGCTTGAAATTTAATCAACCCACTCTCGTCGCGCTTGAATAAGGCAGGCTCATTCACCAACTTGTCCTGTAAAAATTTATCTCCAACTTGCAAATTTCTAATAGCACTCATCAAATCATTCTCAACAGAAAGCACATTAGACTGAGTCCCTGGATTTGCCATTTGGATTGCAAAGTTCACAAACTCTTTTCGCAACCTATCACAACGCATCACTAACTGTATCGTATGGGGGGATTTTCTACTTAAGGCATCAGCCACCACATTGGCTTTCCCTTCATGGTATTGGATTTCAATCTCATAGTCTTTAATCAACTCCAACCACCTCCTCTGCCTCATATTAAGTTCTTTTTGTGTGAAAATATATTTCAAACTTTTATGGTCAGAGAAAACCTTAAAGGGTACACCAAATAGGTAATGTCTCCAAATTTTCAATGCAAATACTACTCTAATTTTGCAAAAGTACACAACCTAACCCATTTTTAGAGGCATATGTATACACTTCATATTCTGCATTACCATCTGGTAAAGCTAGCACAGGAGCAGTTGTTAACTTTTCCTTTAGAATCTGAAAAGCTTCCTCACACTTGTCATCCCAATGAAACTTGGTTTCTTTCTTCATAAGTGTAGTCATAGGTCTTGCTATTTTAGAAAAGTCTTTCACAAATCTCCTATAATAACCAGCTAAACCCAAAAAGCTACGAATTTCAGTCACAGATTTTGGTCTAGGCCATTCCTTAACAGCCTTAATCTTAGCAGGATCCACCGAAACACCATCTTTTGATATGATATGCCCAAGAAAAGCTACTTGATCTAACCAGAATTCACACTTGGAAAATTTAGCATACAACTGTTTTTCCCTAAGAATGCCCAAAATAATACGTAAATGTTCCTCATGCTCTTCCTCACCCTTTGAGTAAATCAGTATATCATCAATGAACACAACAACGAATTTATCTAAATAAGGCCTAAAAGTTCGGTTCATAAAATCCATAAAAACACCAGGTGCCTTAGTTAACCCAAAGGGCATCACAGTAAACTCATAGTGCCCGTATCTGGTAGAAAACGTTGTTTTAGGTACATCCTCATGTGCTATCTTCAATTGATGGTACCCACATCGCAAGTCAATTTTAGAGAAAACAGAAGCACCTTTTAGCTGGTCAAATAAATCATCAATCCTAGGTAAGGGGTACCTATTCTTAATGGTAACTTGATTCAATTCTCGATAATCAATACATAACCTTAAACTTCCATTTTTGTTTTTCACAAATAACATAGGAGCACCCCAAGGTGAAACACTAGGTCTAATATACCCTTTTTCCATAAGTTCATCTTATTGTTTCTTAAGCTCTTTCATTTATAATGGCGCCATTCTATAAGGTGATTTAGCAATCGGGCCTTTTCCCCGCACTAGGTCAATCCCAAATTCAACTTCCCTATCCGGAGGCATTCCGGATATGTCCTCGGGAAAAACATCAACAAATTCACTTATCACTGGGAAATCACTTAAATCACTGATAATATGTCTCTAGATAAATGCTTCTTCAATTTCATTGTAGAAATAAGCTTCACCCTAGGACCCTTAACACGACCTTTATAAGATACTCTCACATTTTTAGGTCCTCTTAAGGAAACCTTACGCTGTCGACAATTGATACTAGCCCTATGAGTTCCCAACCAATCCATTCCTAAGATTACATCAAAGTGAGGTAATGGAAATCCTATAAGGTTAGCCTTGAAGTCATGACTACCAATGAGCACAGGTACATTCTTATACACTTTTTCACAACTAATTAAGTCCTCAGATGGCATAACAAAATCATAATATACAATTTCACTTGGCTCTAGATTAAGTTTCTCCACAAACTTAGTTGAAATAAAAGAGTGAGATGCACCACAATCAAATAGAACATGGGCTAAAATAGAGTTTACTAAAAAGTTCCCCGAGACAATATCTGCATTTTCAGCTTCATCTCTATTCATGACATAGAGCTTCCCTGTTGGTTTCTTATTACCCTGGGCCACATTCACTTGTCCCGCAGGTTTACCAGCGGCTGAAGTGTTTGTTTGAGTTGGTGTTAGGTTCTTAAAATTATTAACAGAAGCAGAACTAGCATAGTTGTTGTTCTTTGCTTGACTCTGAAATCGGTTGCTGTGGGCTACACTTGCACTAGCAGATGGTGCAACACATGGCGTTCCAGCAATTTTCCTTCTACATTCGAATTCACGATGTCCCAATAACCCACACCAGTGACAAGCCACCTTCTTCCCATCACAGTCAACCCCAGGGTGATCCTCTTTACACCATTTACACAAGTAATGACGCTTAGGATTTTGACTAACTACTTGATTCCTACTTCGCCAATTATTTCCTCCCTCATTATTTCCAACTCCTCCAAAAGATCGTGATTTATTGCGGAAGTTATTATTGTGGCTGAAGTTACATTTCTTAGTCGGGGTATCAGATTCACTCCCTTGAAACTCCTTCCTTTTATTACCTACACTTCCCAATTCGGCCTCCATTTTCTCATTACTCCTCTCAATATTAACAGCCATGGCATAAATTTCTATCAAAGTGGTAAAGGTCTCACCTGCAAACCTACCCTTTATTTTCCAATTCAGCTTATCCTCAAATCTACCCGCCTTAGTACGCTCTGTAGGTACCAACTCCTTAGAAAAGCGACTAAGTTCCAAAAATTTAGAAGAAAGGTCTTTCACAGACATATTATCAGTTTCTTTCAAATCCCCAAACTCAGCCAGTTTTTGACGTTTTACATGTTCAGGAAAGAACTCATCCTCAAGCATCTCCTTAAGGTCATCCCAATCCTTCTCATAAAGTGTGGGTGCTCCCTCATCATTCCTCTTTCTAATGGGCTTTATAAAATCACCCTTAATAGTTTGCCACAAAATGTCGGCCTCTTCCTTTAAATAAAATACGGCTATTCTAGCCTGAAACTCCAGAGGACACCCTACAGCCATGAAAATTTTCTCTATTTATCTAACCCAATTATCTAACTCATTTAGGTCCCCCTTTCCAGTAAAGGTTGGAGGTCTTTTCTTTTGCACAGCTTCTGATGATCACTATTTATACACATATTTTATGCTTCCCTTAGACACATGTAACGCGATTTACCATTTTTCCTTGCTTATTTCTATGTTATTTTAGCTAGAATATCGATTATGTCGCTTCTGTTATGTTTTAATGCAGATTGGATGCATTTGGAGCTTTTTGAGTAGATATGAAGCATGGCGGAGTTGGATCGTAGAAGGTTAGGCACGGGAGTCGAGAGCAATGGAGAAGGAATGAAGAAAAGCGAAGAAGCAAGCCATTTTGAAGGCGACTCGATCGAGTACTACTGTCAGCTCGATCGAGTCGGGCTAAAGGATGCTCGATCGAGCAGAATCCCGTTGCTCGATCGAGCAACCCACTGTTTTGACAACTTTCATATTTTCCTAAACTAGTTTAACCTAATTAATTAGATTTGTATTATAAAAGGAAAGGTCATCTTTAATAATTAGGTCTGCTTTAATATTAAAAACCCTAATTTTCTTTGCTTTGCCTCTGGATTTTATTGATCAAGACGATAGTTTTTAGTTCAAGCTTGTAATCGGTATTCTTAAATCTTCTTTGTTATTTAATTAGTTACCTTCTAGTTCTTTAATTATTCTTTGTTAATCCTTTCATTATTGTTAATCATGTTTGCTTTATTTATTGTCATTGTTATTAATATCGTTATGAGTAGCTAAATTCCTTTCTAGGGTTGAAAGGGGGATCTAGGATTGTTAGAAGGGGTAGATTAATTAATTGAATTGCAATTGCATGGTTATCGTTTGATTATCGTTTTAATTCTAATTGTTTGATTACTGGCCAGGATTAATTAACTAGTCTCGCAAATTAGGATTAACACCGACCGGGTTAAGACTAAGATAGGCTACGATAATTGAATAGAACTCGTTTAATGATAGCGATCGCATGTTAAATTGTAGATCTAAAGGGCATAATTAATCGACCGATCTTGTAACCTCAGATAACTTTATTGCATCATAGTTGACTACATCCTTACCCCTGAATAATAATCCTAGTCAACCTGAGACCCTAGACTTTTAATCTTATTGATTTTAATCTTTTATTCTTATTGTTATTATTTATTGTTATTGTTTGCTATTAGTTTAGAACACAATCTCAAAACCCCGAAATTGTTACTTAAGAGACAAACCTAGTTTAACAGATTAGAATACTACCGCCTCCCTATGGATTCGATACCTTGCTTACCGCTGACTATTAGTTAGTAGTGATTTAGGTTTACTCTGATTAAGGTGACGCGACTTTACCCTTATCAAATTTGGCGCCGTTGCCGGGGAGGCAACAGTTTTCTGTTTGTTTCTACTTAGTTTGTCTTTTTCGTCTCAGGGAACCCAAGTTCCTTAAGACAGTTCTCATTCTTTTCTTTAGTGTTCGTTTATGCCCAGGTGTTCTAGGTCCGATCTCGTACCCTAGGATTCCGAACCAGAGAAGACTCTCCGAGCTAGACGAAACTTTTGGAAGAAAATTCAAGAAGCGAAAGACTTGAGTACGCTTGACACAGTTTACGCCAAATCCGTCGCAGAAAAACCATCCTTAGAAGAGGATACACATATTTCTGCACCCACTACAACCATGCCTACTTTAGCGAGCCATTCGGAGCCTACCGTTGCATCTATTCCCAAGATATTCAAACTCCCTACTATGGGTAATAACACCTTTTAGATTCGCCCATCTTATATCTCTTTGGTGGAGCGAAACATGTTTGGAGGAAGCCCCACTGAGGATCCTGCTAAGCATATGGAGAAATTCACCAATTATTGTTGCTCTATTCCTTTAACGGGTGGGGTGACACAAGATCAGATCAAGTTGGAGTTATTCCCCTTTTCACTACGAGACGAGGCAGAAGATTAGTTAAGTGAGTTAGATATGGGTGCACTTGGCATCACCGATTGGAATTCTTTGACTCTTGCATTCTATAAAAGATACTTTCCGCCACAGAAAACCAATGTCATTCAAAGCCAAATCACAAGTTTCAAACAAAGTCTCATTGAGAACTTCAATGAGGCCTGGGTTCGCTTCAAAAAGCTTGTCAAGTCTGTTCCACATCATGGTTTTGATACTTGGTTCCTATGCAACCAGTTTTACAATGGGTTATATGATGATCAGAGAACATTGCTAGATTCTGCTGCTAATGGAAGATTCCAAAATAACACTACTGTAATGCTTGGAAGTTGATCGATGAGAAGGCTTCTCACACTGCTGAATATGGAAATCACATGGGTAATGCGAGGAGATGAGGTTCGGACAATGTCGTTGCAGCTCAGTTGGAGGCATTAACTGCTAAAATTGCCGAATTACAAACTTCAAAATCCGTGGAAAATAAGCAAATGGTTCATGCCATGGTTCAACAAGAGCCAACCTGTGAAAGATGTGGTACTATGGGGCATAATGCAGTCGAGTGTATGAGTACGGTTGAAGAAGTACTTGTCTTTCAATCCTTTAAGCAAGGTACACCTTACTCCAACTTTTACAATGAAAGGACAAGAGAGCATCCAAATTTCTCTTACCGAAGTCAGAATGTTCTTAATCCTCTTCTGTGATTCCTCAGAATCGCAGTTCTCAAGGTAATTATAACCGTTCAAATTAAGGAGGCCAAAACTTTCAACAAGCTCCACCTCCACCATCTTCAAGTAATGATATGGTGTAATTGAAAGCCATGGTGCAACAAAGTCTCATGATACAACAAAAGCAAGATGCTCAGATCTCTCAATTAATAGCTCATAACAAGATGGTTGAAACTCAAATTGCCCAATTGGCAATTCAAAATCCACACAAACAACCAGGTAATCTTCCTCCTCAAGGACACCCTCCACATGAACAAGCCAATGCTATTACCTTAGGAGTGGGACCAATTACAAAGGCCCTGAAATGAAAGGGGATGAAACCGATGAAAGTATGGAAGTTGCTCGTCAAGATTCGAAAAACAGCGAAAAAGAGCCTGAAAATAAGGTTGCTCGATCGAGCAACACCCCTTTGCTCGATCGAGCAACCCAGGAAAAATCCGAAAGTTTTTCTCGACGAGTTTATGGAAGTTCCTTTTCCGAAAAACTCGATCGAGCAACCCCTTTACTCGATCGAGCAACCCATGATCAGGCTGGTAAGTCTTCTAATTCATCTTCAAAAGCAAAGGAAACTGAGCCAATTGCCATTACACTTCCTTTTCCACACCGCCAACATAAATCCAAGCTCGATAAACAGTTTAGGAGGTTTATGGAGGTGGTCAAGAATTTGCAAGTGAGTGTACCATCTACCGAGTTGATCACCAAGTGTCGGGTTATGAAAAGTTTATGAAGGACATATTGACAAGGAACGATCCTTTAATGAAGTGGAGACGGTTGAATTTACTGAGGAATGTAGTGCTGTGTTGCAATCCAGATCACCACCTAAGCTAAAGGATCCAGGGAGTTTTTCTATTCCTTGTAACATAGGTTGCTTAGCCATTGATAAAGCCCTTTGTGATCTAGGGGCTAGTGTTAGTGTCATGCCATTTTCTATATGCAAAAAGCTTAATATGGGTCAACTTAGTGTTACAACTATGACCTTACAAATGGCCGATCGTTCTATTAAACACCCTTTGGGGATTTTAGAAGACGTATCGGTTAGAGTAGGGAAGTTTTTCATACCAGTTGACTTTGTGTCTTAGATATGGCTGAGGACACCCAAATTCCTATGATCTTGGGACGACCATTCCTCCATACTGCGGGGGCGGTTATAGATGTTAAGAATGGGAGACTTACACTAACAGTGGGGGATGACACAATCACTTTCAACTTAGATAATGCAAGGAAACATCCCATGCTAGAAGAGACATGTCATAGAGTCGATATTGTGGATTTAATTATTGATGACTGTCTTTCTTTGTGTTTGAATAGGGATCCTCTAGAGATCGCCTTAATTTCCAGCACTGCCGAAGCTGGAAGCTCACGGAGTGAAGAAGTAGTTGAGATGGAAAAATTGCTCACAGGAGAGGACTACAAGTTACAGAAGGTGTATAGCTTAGGTAACCCTCCTAAGGTTACCGAGGTAAAGAAACCTGAACTTAAACCCCTCCCCTCTCATCTAAAGTATGTTTTCCTTGATTCCCATGAGATGAATCCTATAACTGTCAGTGCTAGCCTATCTGAAAGCCAACTTACTGATTTGTTGGTAGTTTTAAAAAGACACAAGAAGGCTATAGGTTATAGCATTGACGATTTATAAGATATTAGTCCTGACTTTTGTATGCACCGTATCCACTTAGAAGAAGACCATAAACCTTGTAGGTAGGGACAACGTCGTTTGAACCCCACTATGCAAGAGGTAGTTAGAAAAGAGGTGCAGGAATTGTTAGATGCAGGAATCATATATGCTATTTCTGACTCAAAGTGGGTCAGTCCTGTTCAGGTAGACCCTAAGAAGGGAGGGAATACGGTCGTCACTAATGAGAAAAACGAGCTCATATCTACAAGACTAGTGACAAGGTGGAGGATGTGTATTGATGATAGGAAGCTGAATGTATCTACTAGGAAAGACCACTTCCCTCTTCCCTATATTGACCAAATGTTAAAGCGTCTAGCGTGTCATAAGTATTTTTGTTATCTAGACGGCTACGCGGGATTCTTTCAGATCCCCATTCATCCTGACGATCAGGAAAAGACTACCTTCACATGCCCTTATGGTGTCTTTGCTTACCGAAGAATGCCTTTTGGGTTATGTAATGCCCCCGCCACCTTTCAACGTTGTATGATGGCTATTTTTTCAGATTATATCGAGTCTATTATGGAGGACTTTATGGATGACTTCAGTGTTTATGGGACCGATTTTGATAGTTGTTTAGCTAATTTGACTAAAGTCTTACAATGTTGTGAGAAAAGTAATCTTGTGTTGAACTGGGAAAAGTGCCACTTCATGGTAACTGAAGGGGTGGTACTTGGTCATTTGGTGTCTGGACGAGGCATCCAAGTGGATAGAGCTAAAGTGGAAGTGGTTGAGCAATTACCGTACCCGGTGAATGTCAAAAGTGTTAGAAGTTTCCTTGGTCATGCGGGGTTCTATCGCCGTTTTATTAAGGATTTTTCAAAGATTGTTCAACCAATGACTAAGCTTCTCCATAAGGATGCCCCGTTTGTGTTTACTGATGAGAGTGTTAAGTCTTTTGATAGGATTAAACAAGCTCTAATCTCAGCTCCTATTATCTAGTCTTCTGATTGGAATTTGCCGTTTGAGATAATGTGTGATGCCAGTGACTATGCAGTTGGGGCTGTTTTGGGGCAAAGGAAGGATAAGGTGACATGCAATTTACTATGCTAGTAAGACTTTGGATGATGCGCAAGTTAACTATGCTACCACTGAAAAAAGAGTTACTTACGGTTGTCTTTGATTTGGATAAGTTTAGAGCCTATCTTGTGGGTTCTAAGGTGATAGTCTACACTGACCATGCAGCACTGAAGTACTTGTTGGCTAAGAAGGAAGCCAAACCTCGGCTTATTCGTTGGATCTTGTTGTTACAAGAATTTGATTTGGAGATCCGGGATAAGTCAGGTGCAGAGAATGTGGTTGCTGACCATTTGTCTCGTTTAAGGTTTGAAGGGGGAGATTCAATCCCCATTGATGATGCGTTTGCTGATGATCATATCCTTGCCATTACCATGGAGACTCCGTGGTTTGCCGATTATGCCAACTTTTTGGTTGGGGGAATTATGCCTCTAGGTCAATCTTATCAGCAAAAGAAGAGGTTTCAACACGATGTCAAGAGGTATTTTTGGGATGATCCTTATCTATTCCGGGAATGTGCCGACGGCATTTATCGACGATGTATTCCAGAGGGAGAGGTACATGCCATCCTTTCTCATTGTCACTCTTATTCATATGGCGGTCATTATGGTCCCTCAAGGACATTTGCTAAGGTTATGCAGTCGGGTTTTTATTGGCCGACTATTCTCAATAATGCTACTACATTTTTCCGTTCTTATGACGCGTGTCAAAGGACGGGAAATATTTCGCACAGGCATGAGATGCCTCAAACGGGTATTTTGGAAGTTGAGATATTCGATGTTTGGGGTATTGACTACCAAGGGCCATTCCCATCTTCCCATGGTAATCAATATATTCTAGTAGCAGTCGACTATGTCTCCAAATGGGTGGAAGCCATTGCCACTCCCACTTGCGATGCCAAAGTAGTTATTAAACTATTTCAGAAGATTATATTCCCACAATTTGGGGTTCCTCGTGCTCTCATTAGCGATGGAGGAAAGCATTTCAATGAACGTCATCTTAACACTTTACTGAAGAAATATGGCGTTACACATCGTCGGGGGTTAAGTTATCATCCGCAGACAAGTGGCCAGGTGGAAGTTTCTAATAGGGAGATTAAGTCAATCCTTGAGAAAGTTGTGAGTAAATCCAAGAAGGATTGGAGTCGTAAGCTCGATGACACTTTATGGGCTTACGGAAATGCTTTTAAGACTCCAATTGGTGCTTCTCCATACCGGTTAGTCTATGGCAAGGCGTGTCATCTACCGGTTGAACTTTAGTATAAGGCTATGTAGGCCATTAAAGAGCTTAATATGGATCCCTCACTGGCAGGTGAGAAACGACTTATGCAATTGAACGAACTTGATGAGTTTCGATTGCATGCCAATGATAATGCTCGGGTTTACAAGGAGAAGACCAAGAAGTGGCACGATAAGCATATCCTGCAGCGTGAATTGAAAATTTGTGATAAAGTATTATTATTTAACTCCCGTTTACGTTTGTTTCCAGGTAAACTCAAGTCCAGATGGTCGGGAACGTTCACAGTTACCGAAGTGAACAAGTTTGGGTCGGTTACGCTACAAACCGACAAGGGTGAAATTTTCAAAGTCAATGGTCAACGCTTGAAGATTTATTACAATGGAGCATTTATAGGAGTGATAGAGGTCGTCGACCTTTTCACTCTTGATAAATCACCATGACTTTGAGGTAACACGGTCGTGCGGGACCGATATAAACCAGCGCTACCCGGGAGGCAACCTGGTGTTTACTTGTACTTCATTTGTAAATTTTATTTCAATTAGCTTAGTTATTAATGTTATAGTTAAATTAGATTTAGTTTGGATATTTAATATAGTTATGCTTTATTGAGTGCGGTGAGGGAGCGATCTAACAATTTTATTGAGTGCTTGCAGGTAATAAAATTGGAAGTCGCCTTAAGAACGAAACGAAAGAAAGAACAAAAATAAGAAAACGAGAAAAACTTGGAAATTTGAGGGTTGCTCGATCGAGCAGCGTCACTTGCTCGATCGAGTTTTACGTACGCACAATTCACCCGAGAATCGAGCAGACTCAAAAATATGCAAATTCTAGGTTGCTCGATCGAGCATACTACCCTTGCTGGATCGCGTCGGCCGGTCTGACCGGATCCGCTGCTCTAAAATCAGATTTTCCCCAATTTTCTTTCATTCTTTCTTCTTATTTCGTCACTTTTGGCTTCTCACACACCCTTATTCTCTCATAAACCTCATTCAAACACCTCCAATCATCAATTAATTATCATACTAACATCAAACAATCATCATTCTACCTATTTTAAGTGCAATTTGTGAAGAAATTGGTGTTTTTGCTCCCTTATTTTGCCCAAAACGTGAATCTAGGGTTTGCTTCTTGTTCTTCAATTTTGTGCTTTTAATTCATTGTTTGTTACTTCCTTGCTTCGTTCTTTAGTAATTAATCACTCTTGCATTACTAATTGCTCCGTCTTACTTGCGTTTTAGACTCAAATTTGATTTTTTTGAATTAGGGTTTGATAATCCGTCTTTTTGAGCATATTGTGGTGTTTGTGTGGTTTATTTACTTCAATTTGTAATGTCTAGGCAAGTAGGAAATATCAAGCGACGTAGAGAACCCCGTCTAATTCGACAACCTCAAATAGAAGCGATTCCTAGTAATCCCACTTACCCATGGATCGTTTTCAACACACAGGAGCAACATGATCGCTTTGCTATGCTTATGGGTCGTCCTATGGATCCTAATCGTTGTGTGTGCCCCACCATTCTCGGATCACTCGGTTTTGGTAATGCTATTTTTTATATGTTTGACCGAATCGGGTTTGTGGGTTATATTCCCTCAATGTACTTTCCTATCGACCACTGACCCTTGAATTTTTTAGTTCCTATGATTGGGACGAGGTAAATAGGCGTGTATCTTTTCGGTTTCTCAATAGGGATTTTGTGTTGTCGTATGCTGAATTAGCTAACCATTTGGGTCTTTCTCTTGGTAATGATGATGCTTTTATTGGTATCCCTTCCGACTTTCAAGCCGTTGATTATTTTTCTCTCTTTACTGGCCTTCCTGATACGCGTGTTAATGCTATAGCTGTCAATCATGTGCAACACCCTTGTTTAAGGTTGTTTTTGCGATTCTTTAGCCTTCTTTTGTTTGCTAGGAAGGACCTCAGTAAATTAAATTCTCATGAGGTTTTATTACTTGCTTCTACCCTCAACCCTCAACATGAGAATGCTTTTCATTTCCACCCGGCCGGTTTGGTGTGTTATGCTTTCTGGAGAGTCAACTCCCCTACCCAACATTCTTTAGATTGTGGTGCTTTAGTCACTAGGCTGGCTAGGCGACTTGCTGGGTTTGGGGGAGACCGTCCTTACACACCCTTGACCGAGATTCATGCCCCTAGGGTCGTGACGCAGGGTTAGTCACCCTCCCCCGGTTCAAACAAATACTGTAATACTCAATATCAAACTAATTAATGTAGTAGGGTAAGGAGGTCGATCCCAAGAGACGGTGATTATGGTTCTAGGGCGGTTTAATCAAATTCTAGTTTAGTTCTAGCAATTAGCAAGTTGAAGAGGATTAAAGATAAACTAGACTAACAAGAAGGCAAAGATGCGATGTAAAACAATAATTAAAAGGAACTAGGGTGGATGGGTTCATTAATGCAAGTATAGGTCAATTATGGTGGGGGTTAGGACTAGTCTAAAGATAGTCTAAATATGTCTCCACCTCTCGGTGTAAGACGGATTAAAGGGCAAGCCTCCAACTCTCGATGCGAGACGAGCCCTAGTCTAAGGTTCGATTGGGTTCTCGCCCTAACCTCCCCCTAAACATCCAACACACACACAACAACAATACTAGTCTAAGCTCTCGCTCAAACTAGCAATAAAAAATGAGAAAGACTCAAATTACTCATTCAAGCATTTCAACAAACACCTTGCGTGCACAAAACAAGTAGACTACCAAAAGACTTAATCTTTATGCCCAATTACCATAATCGACCCATAAACTCACATTAAATCCCCCGTCTAGCCCTAGTCTAACACTACTCACTCATACTAATGAAGGAAGGCATTAAAGATGGATACTTTGATATGAAACAAGCAAGAGAAGACCTATTCAACATAAAAACTAAGTAAATAAACAAGAACAAGTAATTAGAAGACAATTAATGAAATAAAGATGAGAAATTGTACCAAACTTGTAGGAAAGATTGAAACTTGGATTAATAATCAAATAAGAGTCTCCTCTTGTCTTCAAATTACAACCCAAATCTTCACTAGTAACTAGGAGAAAGACTAAATCTAACAATAACTAACTAGGAAATTGAGTAATTATCACTAATTAAGAGAGATTAAAGTACTAATTAGAGAGGTATTTCCTATTAATTACTAGGGTTCTTGTGTCTAGGGTTGTGTGTCTAGGTTGAATTAGGAGGGGGGTATTTATAGGTTGGTAGGATTAGTGGGTCAAAAGAAGAAAAGAAAGAAATAAAATAGATTTGCGGACAAAGGGGGCCCAGCAGGTCGGCCGGCCGCCGGTGGCCTGGACCGGCTGGTGCTCTATGTCCCTTCCTCCGTCTTCATTTCTCTTCCTCTCTTCAAATGCCGCCCCAGCCGGTCAGACCGGCTGCCGGTGGCCCTAACCGGCTGGAGGACACTGCTCTTGGTCCGTCTTCCTTCATATGGTACATGACCCAGCCGGCCGGCCGGCTGCCGGTTGGCTTGACCGGCTGGGTGTGGCTGCTACTCTCCCTCTTTTCTCGGCTCTTTCTTGGTGGGTTTGGGTGGCCAAGCCGGTGGGCCGGCTGCCGGTTGGTCCGACCGGCTGGCACTCATTTCCGTCTTCCTCCTCCTTCTTTTCTTATCTTCTTCTTTGTGTCTAGTTATTGTGACGGTTTTTCGGTTCTCATCCCGTCTCGTCTTTGTCTTAACATATTTCCTATAAAATGAGACGGAATTAAATGATATGGGAGTACACGGAACGGGGGCCAAAATACGATAAAACCGACGCCGAACTAAACTAAATGCAACGAAATATAAGAAAATAAAGAGGGGAAACGGTCTAAAATAATCATATATCAAACCTCCTCACACTTAAACATTACTCGTCCCTGAGTAAGTAAGTGAGCAAAAACAAGACCCTTATTTAAGTAAGCTAAGCTAAACTACTAAAATCCGATGAAAGGCAATTAACGGGCCTTCTCCGTCCCTTCAACTCACAACGAAATACAATGAGGTATGTACTCCCTTGCAAGGCAAGTGGGGGCTTGCGGAAAACTTGCGGTGCATCCAATTAATAAGCATGTAAGACCGTGACAAGAATGCACCGGACAAAAGAATAGTCACACGCCTCATCCATGTGACGAAAATATCTATAAGGAAAACCGTCTAAAAAAATGCATGATCCTTATTGGCCACTAGTATCATAAAGCATGGAAAAGTGTTCGCCTCTTAGCGGTGCAAGACTAATGAAATTTTGAGTCCCGTCTACTATTAGCTTGGTCAAGAGCGATAAAATGGAGGATGGAAATGAGATCCCCGTGACGTTATTAAACACAATAGCATAAGGAATTCACGTTTCTCAACTAAATGAGACACAAGGGTCGTCCCGTCTCGCTATGCAACTCAAGGGTGAATGATCCAAGGAAGGTTAAAGGAAAAAGAGATTTGAGTCTTTTTGCTTGGAAATTTTATTTCATTTCTCCAATTTTTTCTTCTTTTGGTTTTCTTTTCTTTCTTTTTGAGTTGTATTTTTGATTTGCAATTTCTGACATTATAGCACACGGTTTCCGTCAAGGGCACGCGAACCAACAATAGGGGTATCCCCACCGTAATGGCATCGAGCGGTACCCAAGATGTGGGCCCACTAGAATCCCTAGAAGTTCCGTTTTGCATTTCCTCGACGAAAACAAGAAAACATGATATTTGACTCAATATTTTTGGCTTGGTTACGTTGTTTTCTTTTTGTAAGTGGAAGTGGATGAACAGTGAATCAAGGTTGGTTGCATAGTAAGACGGTCACCTAAGAATTCTTTCAACTAACGGAATATTCACATCAATTGGGGTTGTCGAGGTGGAGTAAGTGCAAACTCATGACTCGGCATTAGTAGACGGGTCAAAACTCATTAGGAATACACAACCTAGGGCGTTTAAAATTGCACGATTAAGATGAACACTTTATGAATGGAAAAGTAGCTAGAAGGGATTATGCACATTCAACAAATCTTCCAAATAGACAAATTATAAAACCAATTTTCTGAATGCAACTATATGCCATGATGCAATCTATATATACACCTAAATGCACATGCTCTAACCAACTATATGACACACAAGCTAATGCTATCTCCTAACAACACACAAGTGGCACACATGCCAATCAACAAAATCCACAACATCGTCATCAACACATCCCGTCCTCCTCAAACAACAAGTAAGAAGAAGAAGAGATAAGGGAGAAGAGAATAGGAAAGATCTCACCATGGCGTCTTCATTTTCCCTACTTCGTGCTTCTTATGATGTGGGGTGCACCTATATGTTGAGATAAGAGGAAGCACACAACAATATATACAAAATAAACTAATTTTTAGGATTTTTTTCAAATTTTTCAAATTTTAAATTTTTCAAAATTAATCTATTTATACTAATCTATATACACTAATCTCCTCCCCACACTTAAATCGGACATTGTCCTCAATGGTCCAAAAGTTAGGAGGGGAAGAGCAAACTAAATGCAAAAACATGTTTTTGAGTTTTTCAATGGCGAGAAAATGTAAATGACAATGCAAATAGTTAAATAAATCTAAAATAAATGCAAACTAACTACATGGATGCAAGTTTGTTTATTGAAATGAGAAGAGAGCTAATTTGAATTAACTCGCATTTGGATGCTTGGGGGAAAACTTTGGATTCAAGGAAATTTTATTTCGATTTTCAAAGTGGGGTAAGGGACAATGTTCAACTCATGAATGCCTAAGGATGAATAAAATTCATCAAAATGCATATGCTCAAGGGAGTGAAGTGGTCCACTTACTCATGCCCACAAGGGAAGCTTGTCAATTTTGCCACCGCTTTGCATCATCGTTGCTCAAAGCCCGGAGCAACTTATCAAATTCTTGAGCAAACCCCATAAACAAGCACAAGTAAACGACAATGGGGCTCATAGAATCATACACCGGTAAACCCAACCCAAGCTCAATCGACTCTTCACCGTCTTCTTCGTGGTACAAAGTAGGAGATGTTGGTAAAATATAGCTAGACTCACATGGCAACTCTCCACACCCCTTGGTAATTTTGGGTGGCTTATCGTGGTAGACGGGAGGGATAAAGAGTGTGAAAACACTCACCCTCTCAAGAGGATCAAGAGGCAAGGGCATACAAGGCTTCAAAGTGGTAGGTGAAGGAGGAAGCAAGACCTCAACTTCACCGTTTTATTCATCAAGGAGAGATTTTCCCAAGCAATTTTCTCTCATGGCCTCTTCAATCTTATCAACTTGGCTCTCCCAACTAAGGGAGGAGCCAAGGAGCCAAGGATCGTTTTCTGGAGAGTTTAAATCAAATGAAATTGGAGAATTCAAAAATGCTTCAATTTCATCGTCAATAAGACCATCTATCTCGTTCTCCATAGAGCTCTCCAAAGCTACAACACCAAACAAGTCATCACTCTCCTCTTTCCTCCTATCATCAACAATGTCTTCAACGACATCCACAGAATAAGCACTTTCAAACATTGGCTTGGACAAGATACCCGTCAAGGAAAACTCAATTGCATTGCATCCAACATTGAAAGATAGTCGCCCGTTCTTCACATCGATCATGACTCCCCCGGTTGCCATGAAAGGTCTTCCGAGGATTATTGGAGTTTGTTGATCCTCCGGAATATCTAATACCACGAAGTCCGCCGGTATGTAGAAATTCCCTACCTTTACCGGTACATCCTCTATTACACCCCTTGGATATTGGACCGATCGATCGGCAAGTTGCAATGCCATGGAGGTAGGAATCATGTCTTTTAAGCCGAGTTTCTTAGCAATAGAAAGTGGCAAGATGCTAACACTTGTACCCAAGTCACACAATGCTCTTTCAATGCTCACATTGCCAACCATGCATGGATCTGAAAAGATACCCGGATCTTGTAACTTCTTTGGCATATGGTTAAGCAACACCGCACTACATTCTCCCGTCAAGGCTACAAGCCCATCATTGGTTATGCTCCTCTTCTTAGTCAACACCTCCTTCAGAAATTTGGTGTAAAGTGGCATATGGCTCGCCACCTCGGTGAAAGGTGATGAGGCTTCAAGCTTCTTTATCATTCCCACAAACTTTGCAAATTTCTTCTCTTTACTCACGGTTTTGGGCCGGGTGGGAAAGGGTAAAGGAGGTGTGTAATCTTGGGTCACATTTGGAGGAGGTTGGGTGATTTCATCTTTACTAGAGTAATGGTCTTCCACCATCTTACCCTTCAACTTTCTCTTTTCATTGGAACTCATGGGTTTTTGAGGATTTTTCAACTTGTTCTCTCCCACCAAAGTGATAGCATGTAATTGTTGGTGGTGTGGTGGGCCATCCTTAGGGTGGGAGCCTTGGATTGGTAGGACATGTTACCCTTTTTGAACGGTAATGGGTTCTTGGTTGGCTAAGTAGGAATCAAAATTTCTTTGTTGAGCTTGAACATTAGAAATGTCGGATCTCAAGAGCTTGATCATTTGTTCCGTATTTGCCTCACGTTGCATGGCCCTATTCTCCATACCCTTCAAAATTTGTTCAATGGAAGAGTTGGATTGTTCATTCGAGGGGGGTGGTTGTTGGAAAGTTTGTTGATTTTGAGGATTGTGATTGTTGTGTTGATTTCGGTTGTTGTTGTTTCTTTGGTCTCTAAATGGAGGAGGGACATAGGATTGGTTGCTTTGTTGTGAAAATCTCCTAGAGTCGGAATTTTGGCATTGGTTGTTGTTGTTGTAAGACCTTGGGTAGTCGGGTTTAGGTGGTGGTTGGTATTGAGGAGCTTGATACTTGGGGTCCAAGGGTTGACCCTCATAGGAAATCCTCGGGTCTTGATTGGGAAAAGCCCGGTAGAAGGTTTCATGGCGTTGATAGGAATACCTTGGTTGATCTTGCAAAGAATAGCAATCTTGTTGAACATGGTCATCTTTTGGAAAGGATGGGCACAAGTCATATGTGTGGCCAACACCACCACATGTGTCACAAATAGGTTGTTGAGAATAGGTCCTTGGAGGAGACCTTGGTTGCTCAAGATAGTAGACTCTCTCCAACCCCAAGTTATCAAACTTCTTGGATAGCTCATCCAACTTGAGTTTTGTCTCCAACTCAAGCCTACTAGGCCCTTCACTCTTACCCTCGCTCTCTCTTGATCCATAGCTATTCTCCATATCGGAGATGTTTTGAATCATCTCCGTGATTTCGGCGTTGTTCATCTTATCGAAATTTCCCCCGGAGGCCGCCACTATCATGTCTCGGAATCTTTGCTCTAGAATTTGAAAGGAGATTTGAGTAGTCAACCATTTCGGGATACCATGGTGAGGGCAAGAGGTTAGAAGATCTCTAAACCTCTCCCAAGCTTCACTCAATGTCTCATAGTCTTTTTGCTTGAATGTTTGTATCTCATGTCGTATTCTTGCGGTTTTTGAGGGGGGTAGAACTTGGTGATGAAGGCTTTTGAGAGACTAGCCCAAGTGGTGAAAGTTCCTGGTTCATGGGAATTCAACCACTTTTTTGCATTATCCTTCAAGGAGAAAGGAAACAACATGAGTAAGATTTGGTCTTCGGTAATCCCATTCCTCTTGATTGTTCCCACCTTTTCCTTAAAGCCTACCAAGTGCTCATGAGCATCCTCATTCTTCAACCCATGAAAGATGTGTTGTTGAATGAATGAGATGACATGATGACGGAGTTCAATAGTGTTGGGAGCAATAGCTCCGTAGTTAATGGTCGAGCAAGACCGATTAGGGTCCGGCCTATTGTAATAGCCCATGGGTTGGTCCGCCATTTCTTGTATGAAAGGGTTGTTTGTTGGTGAGTTTGGTGGAAGTGGAGAATTTGGTATTGTGGGTGAAAGGGTGTTGTTGGAATTTTGTGAGGAAGTGGGTGAATTTATGGGGGAGTGGGTTAGAGGGTGATTTGTTGTTATTATGAGGGGTGGTAGAGTGGGAGGTGGTGTTTGTGAGGTTGAAGTCTCAATTGTGGTAGGTGGAGTATTTATGGGGGTAAGGATGGGTGGAGATCTTCTTAAAGAAGCAAGTGCTTGTCTTCTTCTTACCCGGAAAGTCTTCTCAATCACTCGATCAAGCGGGAAAAGAGGTCCGATGAAACACCTACTCATGCACTCAAAGAAAGATCAAATAGTTCTAATGCAAATAGATGCACTAGGACAAAAGGAAAATCAAACAAACAAAAGTGAACTAAGCCTAAAATCAATTAAACTATCTTATCCAATATCGCCGTCCCCGGCAACGGCGCCATTTTGACGCGGGGTTAGTCGCCCTCCGCCGGTTCAAACAAATACTTGTAATACTCAATACCAAACTAATTAATGTAGTAGGGTAAGGAGGTCGATCCCAAGAGACTGTGATTATGGTTCTAGGGCGGTTTAATCAAATTCTAGTTTAGTTCTAACAATTAGCAAGTTGAAGAGGATTAAAGATAAACTAGACTAACAAGAAGGCAAAGATGCGATGTAAAACAATAATTAAAAGGAACTAGGGTGGATGGGTTCATTAATTCAAGTATAGGTCAATTATGGTGGGGGTTAGGACTAGTCTAAAGATAGTCTAAACATGTCTCCACCTCTCGGTGTAAGACGCATTAAAGGGCAAGCTTCCAACTCTCGATGCGAGACGAGCCCTAGTCTAAGGTTCGATTGGGTTCTCGCCCTAACCTCCCCCTAAACATCCAACACACACAACAACAATACTAGTCTAAGCTCTCGCTCAAACTAGCAATAAAACATGAGAAAGACTCAAATTACTCATTCAAGCATTTCAACAAACACCTTGCGTGCACAAAACAAGTAGACTACCAAAAGACTTAATCTTTATGCCCAATTACCATAATCGACCCATAAACTCACATTAAATCCCCCATCTAGCCCTAGTCTAACACTACTCACTCATACTAATGAAGGAAGGCATTAAAGATGGATACTTTGATATGAAACAAGCAAGAGAAGACCTATTCAACATGAAAACTAAGTAAATAAACAAGAACAGGTAATTAGAAGACAATTAATGAAATAAAGATGAGAAATTGTACCAAACTTGTAGGAAAGATTGAAACTTGGATTAATAATCAAATAAGAGTCTCCTCTTGTCTTCAAATTACAACCCAAATCTTCACTAGTAACTAGGAGAAAGACTAAATCTAACAATAACTAACTAGGAAATTGAGTAATTATCACTAATTAAGAGAGATTAAAGTACTAGTTAGAGAGGTATTTCCTATTAATTACTAGGGTTATTGTGTCTAAGGTTGTGTGTCTAGGTTGAATTAGGAGGGGGGTATTTATAGGTTGGTAGGATTAGGGGGTCAAAAGAAGAAAAGAAAGAAAGAAAATAGATTTGCGGACAAAGGGGGCCCAGCCGGCCGGTGGCCTGGACCGGCTGGTGCTCTATGTCCCTTCCTCCGTCTTCATTTCTCTTCCTCTCTTCAAATGCCGCCCCAGCCGGTCGGGCCGGCTGCCGGTGGCCCTGACCGGCTGGAAGCCACTGCTCTTGATCCGTCTTCCTTCATATGGTACATGCCCCAGCCGGCCGGCCGGCTGCCGGTTGGCTTGACCGGCTGGGTGTGGCTGCTACTCTCCCTCTTTTCTCGGCTCTTTCTTGGTGGGTTTGGGTGGCTAAGCCGGTGGGCCGGCTGCCGGTTGGTCCGACCGGCTTGCACTCATTTCCGTCTTCCTCCTCCTTGTTTTCTTATCTTCTTCTTTGTGTCTAGTTATTGTGACAGTTTTTCGGTTCTCATCCCGTCTCGTCTTTGTCTTAACATATTTCCTATAAAATGAGACGGAATTAAATGATATGGGAGTACACGGAACGGGGGCCAAAATACGATAAAACCGACGCCGAACTAAACTAAATGCAACGAAATATAAGAAAATAAAGAGGGGAAACGGTCTAAAATAATCATATATCAGGTCGACGAGGAGTACTTGCGCCAAACACTTTGCTGGATTAATGCGTTAGGGAACGCTCGGTTTCAGTGGCGAGTACGGGGATCCCAGTGGATAGCTCTTCCCGACAGGGGTAACCATCTACCTTCTATGGAGCGGTTGGCTACCCATGATCCTAAGACTGGACCTACCCCTCCCCCTCGTTCTTATGTTGTTCCACCTGAGCTTATTTTTACCTTGACCGAGACCCGCCGACCTCGTCGACGGATCACTCCATCCTCCTCTGCTCAGACCACCACCACCCCGACTCCACACTTTGCACCCACCCCCACTCCGTACCCTTACCCTCCACCTGCTTATACCTATGATCCGGCTTTGGAGAGGGAGATTAGGATTCACCAAGGCATTAATAATGACTTGGTGATGAGGGGGCTTTGAGAGAACCTTATGCGGACGGATCTGAATGCTACTGCTGGTTAGACTCCGCCGAGCTACTACCGAGGTCCAGGTGAAGAGAGTGGTGTATTCGACAATTATGGGGTCACTCCTCAGCAGTTTTCCCAGGAGTTTAGTCACTATTTTGGTTGCCTAGGTTGTCAGTGGTATACTCCTATCCGACCGGATGCTTCGGTTGGTGGTTTTGGTGAGCCATTTCGGGCCTCGTCTTCTGGTGCTGCTCAGAGGGGTGATGATGATGATGATGGGGGTGGTGATGGTGAGTAGTAGTGACAGCTGGTCACTACGCCCCCCCATTTTGCAGCTGGTTTGGGGGAGGCTATGTCTATACAAGCTGGTATTATCTATCCTTGTACTTTCTTTTATTGTATTTTCTTTTAGTTATCTCCATTTTCCCTTTGTTAGTTGTGTCCTTTAGGTTGCTGTTGTTGGTTGTTGTGTGATTGTTGTGTTGTTAGCGTCACACTGAGGACACTGTGACATTTAGGTTTGGGGAGAGTCTTTATTTATGTTGTGTGTTTATTTCATTTGTGTGAAAAGAAAAAAAAATCATAAAAATTGAAAAATTTACAAAATCCAAAAACATGTTTTTATTTCATTAGGTCGAGTCTTGGTGAAGTTGAATAACAATGATGATAATTTGCATTGTTTCTGCATTTGAATCCCAAATACGTTGTCCATGTGCATTGTTTTGACTTACTACTTTTGAAAACAAAGCTCATAGGATAAGTCTTGACCGTTTTTGACATACCTTATGCTAATTAGATTTGGCCAATTTTTGTTGGTAAACCACTTAAAATTCTGAGGTCTATAGAGCTTCCTAGGCCAGGAACATTAATAAACTGGTCTCATTGTCTTTAGGCTTGAGTGTGGTACTCCTTGTGGAATATGTAACATCAAATTGCATAAGTGTGACATTCGTTTCTTGATACTATACGCGTTCGTCTGATAAGTGCATGAGGAAAGGCGGTTCTTTTTGTTCAAATAAGCCTCACATAGCCAAAAAGACTTGATTTTATACCCTTATTATTGAGTTCTTTATGTTTAGCCAATTTGAACCCTTTGTAGCCTGTTTTAGAACTCATCTAATAGCTACATTCCTAGAATTTGCCTACCTTATCGGAACAGTCGCAGTTGCATGTTTTCCTTATCTACTTGTCTACTATGGTAGGGTCGGGATTTCTGAAAAAAAAAAAAAAAAAAAAAAAAAAAAGAATATCAAATGGGTGTAGCAAGTATGTTGGCAATTGTGTCATTTATTCCCTTTGTTGAGAAATGTTGTGAAGCAAAAGAAAAAAAAAAGAAAAAAAAAACAGAGAAAAGGAGAAAGAAAAATATATGTTGCTTCATTGAATTGTTCAAGGGATAATGAAAGGGAATATACTAGAGTCTAATGCATTTTTCAGAGAGCAATATCGATATCTCTCTTGTGTTGTCAAAGTTTAAGATGATTTCTCTAGTCGGTGTTGGTTTGTGCTAGTCTTGTAGATTTGTTTTGGTAAGTGTCGCTGCGACTACCGGTCTTAGCCCCACATTCCCATACGTGCCTTGGCACAATCCACTTCTATACCTTTACCCATTAGCCTCCCTTGTTGTCCTGATTCATGTGCTTTTTAGCGAATGCGTATTAGTTGGGAAAATTACTATCATATTAGAATGCATGCATGTTTCATAAGTTGAGTGAGTGTTTCTATTTCTTTCTATCTTCACAAAACTCACCCTTACATAAACTTATGAGTGCTTGAGTGAATCCGCGAGAATCCGACAAATTGAGCCTTGCAAGATTGAAAGGTATTTGGTTTTTGTCTATACTACGGTATCATGTAAAATCTTGGAATATGAGCTGCTTTTTCTACTTTCCCGTGCCTTTGAATTTGTTTTATTGGTACAACTTGGTCATTACTTTGTTATGGATATGGATAACTTGGGATTTGTATGTGCATTAACATTAGCTTTGAGTTTTTCATTCACCATTTGTATGTTTGTCCTTGTATAGTGTTGAGTGCTTTGCTTAGGGACAAGCAAAGGATTGGTTTGGGGGAGTTTGATGATCACTATTTATACACATATTTTATGCTTCCCTTAGACACATGTAACTCGATTTACCGTCTTTCCTTGCTTATTTCTATGCTATTTTAGCTAGAATATCGATTCTGCCGCTTCTGTTATGTTTTAATGCAGATTGGATGCATTTGGAGCTTTTTGAGTAGATATGAAGCATGGCGGAGTCGGATCGTAGAAGGTTAGGCACGGGAATCGAGAGCAATGGAGAAGGAATGAAGAAAAGCGAAGAAGCAAGCCATTTTGAAGGCTACTCGATCGAGTACTACTGTCAGCTCGATCGAGTCAGGCTGAAGGATGCTCGATCGAGCAGAAGCCCCTTGCTCGATCGAGCAACCCACTGGTCAGGATTAATTAACTAGTCTCGCGAATTAGGATTAACACCGACCGGGTTAAGACTAAGATAGGCTATGATAATTGAATAGAACTCGTTTAATGATAGCGATCGCATGTTAAATTGTAGATCTAAAGGGCATAATTGAATCGACCGATCTTGTGACCTTAGATAACTTTATTGCATCATAGTTGACTACATCCTTACCCCTGAATATTAATCCTACTGAACCTGAGACCCTAGACTTTTAATCTTATTGATTTCAATCTTTTATTCTTATTCTTATTGTTATTGTTTGCTATTAGTTTAGAACACAATCTCAAAACCCCGAAATAGTTACTTAAGAGACAAACCTAGTTTAACAGATTAGAATACTATCGCCTCCCTGTGGATTCAATACCTTGCTTACCGCTGACTATTAGTTAGTAGTGATTTAGGTTTACTTTGATTAAGGTGACGCGACTTTACCCTTATCAGCTTCAGACATAGCGTCAACAGTAGGTGCAACATCCTGTTCATTTTCAACCCTATCATTCATACTCTGAGTCACCGCTGTCATTCGTTGCACAACTTGGAGAAAAGCAGCATTTTGGTCAACCATTTGTGCCATTAAAGTGGCCATATCAACATTGTTGTCAGGATCTGTTTGGCGAGGCATTGTTAACTATATAAAAAAAACATTCTTTTCATAAGATCAAATGTGTTAACCTCATTCAGAGCCTTAATTAGAGCCATATCAAAGTAACTCACTCTTCTAAATTTTAAAATACATCAGAGACATTAGTTATCGAAGTGACCCATATTGCAACGAGCTAAGAGAAATAACTTCATCAAGATTATGTACGAGGGAACATATTCATAAATACTACCCATTCTACCCCACTCATTTTTTTTCTTTTTTTTTAAGAAGAAAAGTTGTAAGTTTGTAAAACTTTGATTTTCAAAGTGTTTGAAATTCTATAAATAAGTTCTTTTGTTTCAAATTTCGTAAAACTTTGTTGTGGAAAATCGTATGCTCTGATACCAACTGTAACAGCCCTTGATTTTCGGACCACGACTAATAAACTAAGTATATAAAAATCCAACACTGTCACTCCACACTAAGTATTTAAACTAAGCGCAAGGTAGATGTAGAGACAATAATTTAAACACAAAAAAGTAAAAGTCTTAAAACATTATCAAAGTAAATAAGATGTTGCAGCGGAAGTCTTGAGTCTTACAAAATCCGAAACCGTAAATAAAATCCATATCAAATAAGCCTTATAATAGTATATAAATAATTTAAGACGAAGTCCATTATTCAAAAATCCTTCCTCGCTCCTACAAATCCTGAAACCATGATGCACCCATGCAGGACTTCAAGTGTACATATCAACTGTACCCAAAATCACAAATAGGTACAGGTTCTAGAGGGGGAACGACCCAAAACAAAAGGACGTCAGTAAAGCTGAGTTTAATTAAATAATAAATAACGTCAAGGTTACAAACAACATTATGAATTAACAAAGCTTCAAAACCAAGGTAAAACAGAAATATATTCTAAAACCAATGTTGCTGTAAATCCAACAATATTAATCAAACATTCAAAATTCATGATTTTATCACCTATGTGCCAAGGTCCTACCCTTGTCACGGTCTAGAGGTACCACCTATGCTAAGTTAGACTCATATTAGTGCGCACCCCTCACATTTGGACAGTCAGAAGGATGAAACTGCCAAAGGAGGAAGTCTAACTACCTAGCGAATGGGGGCCGGACAATCCCTACCCAAATCAAACTCGGGCCAAAAGTTTAGTTTTTGGGATAAAATCTCAGGAACGTCTCAGACGACCTTAAACCCTCTAAACTAACAGGACTCACATAGCCTGTTTACCAAAACCAAAAACTGCTTGTACATACCAAAATTTCATTTTAAATGTGTGACCCATGGTCACATATTTCAGATGCTTAAAAGTCACAAATACAGTAAAATTTTCTCATCGACAAAATAAAATAGCAAATAGAAAATAGTTTAAAAGGCGAACCGAACATGCTCTTTACTTAAGTTTAAGAAGAAAGGGTAAAAGTCCTTACCTCTCGAGACTGTCAACCAAAGCAAGCTTAGTCCAACAACCTTTGTTCCTCAAATCCACCAACAATAAATATACAAATTATACAATTACTACACTTCTTGACATTGAAAATAACCCACAACTTACAATATAAACTCCAAGCTCACAGTTACATAAACTCGCTTAATTGACTCATTATGTAAATAGCTCAACCCATAGTCATGACTTCAAAACCTATATTTCATACTAATAATTATACCAAGTACTTACTCCATTACAACTTAATTGACCGTACTCCAATAATCGAGAAATCAATTTATTGCATCCTACTTACAAGCTTGATTTTCTAACACATTTACGCACACCATATGCACTAAACTTGGTTGTCCAATTCCCCAGATTGTTCAACTTGATCTCCTTCCACCAATAGGTCTACAACTCACAAACATAGGTATGTATAACTATAAACACATATCCATCAGTACCGACAATAATGATACAAACAACTATGAAACTTCAAGTACTGCTCATAATTAGCCATCTTTAATTCTTAAAATTACTCCCCAAATAAATAAACCACAACATTCTCTCAAATTAGCAAATCAATAGCTAAAGAATTTAATTTTAAACAAACCGAACAAAACAAAATTTCGTGAAAACTTACAGTATGAATATCACAAAAGAGGAAGTACAGGTGTGTCAAGATCCGTGGTTGAAACTTCGAGAATTAAGACAAACTTGTGAGCCGCAAGAATAAGACGGAGGGTAGAGTAGAAAGACAGGGAAAAGGAGACTATTGATGTGAATTAGGGACACCAGACAATAATGTGGTATATGGAAAGTTGGAAACCGGGTAATAGGCTTTTGATACATTTTTTTTTTTATCTATAAGTTGGGATAAAGCCCAATCCTAGAGACCAGGCTTCAAAATAATTTTCTTACCGAATAATTAAAAATCGACTCTTTTATTTTTATTTAACTCTTTGCGATACTTATCTTTTTAAAGTTTTCAATTTGAAATCCGAAACAAAATAAAAGGGAAAATGATAAAAATAACTCTTTATAATAACTCGGAATTAAATGGGGTGTTACACTTCCGTCTTTTGGATTTTCAAAGCTCATTATTTCACATGGAAAATACAATTATGCCTCTTCATATATCTAATATCACGCTTCTTCTTCTTCGAAATTCCCGATTTCTCATCTATTTATATCACTCATCTTCACTTATGTTTTCAATATTTTCACTCATAAACAAATACTATCAGAAGTTCAAACATACATCTTCTTCCTCTTCAATCAATTTTGGATCTTTGGTAAACCTATTTGTTTTTACAAGGTAATGATCTTAATCGTTTTTGTAGTTTTATTTTTCTCTCATCTTTTTTAATAATAGATTAATAATTAACTTGTACACAATATTGGTGGAAGTTATAATCTAGGTTTTATGTCTAATTATATTAGTGTATGTTTGACTAATTAGTTGATTTGATTAGTTTTAATTTTTAATACTTCCTGGGTTTGTTTGACTGAACTCAATAATGACAGCCATAATTGATTGCTTAGTTGCTCAATATTTATTACTCTAGTTCAGTATTCATCAATATCCCTAAAAAAATACTTTTTTATGGATGCAGTATCATCATGGATGAAGGAACTGCAAGTAAACCGGTTGAACTAGATGCTCCAGTTGAACAAGATGTTGAAGTTGAACCAAATACAGTAAATAAGGAGACGACCCCTTGCAATGTGAAAGGTAGAAAGTTGAAGTCAAAAGTTCGGAAAGGAATGACGAGAGAAATTTTACCAGAAGGGGAAGTTCGTGCCACTTGTATTTATTGCAAACAAGTTTTCAGGGCTAACAGCGGTAATGGTACATCTCATCTCAATCGACAAATGCAAAAATGTGCTTTACGTTTCGATCATGACAACAAATTTTTTTGCATTGCCGGTTCCCCTTCGGTTACTGGTTTGCCTTCAATGTCCTTAATGAATCCTAATGTTAATTTAGATGAAGTACGTAGAGCAATATGTGTTTATGTGGTTGGAGGCTCACATCCCTTTACAACTTGTGAGGAACCCGGATTTAGGTTTATGACCTCAGTTATGTGCCCTCAGTTTAAGAATGTTAGTAGACATACCCTTAAAAGAGACGACATAAAGTATTACCATGAAGAACGGAAAATAATTGAGAATGATTTGCAAAAAGCTCATGGTCGTATTTGTTTCACCACTGATAATTGGAGAAGTGATCACACACATGATGAATATATGTGTATCACTGCTCATTAGGTAGATTGTGACTGGAAATTGCATAAGAGGATTATTAATTTGGGGGCTTTGACACCCCCATTTGATGGTATTTCTCTGGCAGATGAGATTTCCTTATGTTTGGGGCAATGGAATATTGCTCATAAGGTTTTTAGTTTTACTGTTGACAATGCAAGTTATAATGATGTTATGATTAATTCCTTGAAATCTCATTTTATGCGAAAAGATTTCTTTTGTATGATGGGGATTTTTTTCACGTGAGATGTTCTGCACACATAATTAATTTGGTTGTGCAAAGTGGGTTTGGTTTGATTGATGGTGTGGTTGCAAAAATTAGAACTACTATCAAGCATTTGAGGCACTCGATCCCTAAAAGGAAAAGATTTTATGAGGTTGTTCATTCTACATTTGGTTTGAACACAAAAAAAAAGTTACGAGAGGACACATGCATTAGATGGAATTCAACCTACTTAATTCTTGACCGCTATATCTATTATAGAGATGTATTGAATAATTTTGTCAGTAAGGACAAAGATATCAAAGTGTTTCATCTTTCTCAAGAGGAGTGGGGTAAGGTAAATGAGTTAAGCAAGTTTTTAAAAGTGTTTTATGATGTAACTAATGTGGGAAATATCGGTATATTTCATACATGAAATTTAAGGATTATAACGAAATTATAATATATGAAATACGAGTCATAAACGAAAAGCATAAAGATTAGAATCAACCTTTGGTCCTAGCAATATGGCCTAAGAACAAATATCGAAATTGATATTCTCCTAATTGTTGCACCCAAGATGTTCTGAGAAGTGCCTTTTCTTGTGCTAGAAAGAATACAAAAAATTACTGCTAATTTTTGTTGTGAAAGTTATGAATGATCATTTAGAGAAGAAGAGTTTATATAAAACTCTCCTCCTCTCCTATTTTGACCGTCCAAATAGTAGTAGAGTTGAGGTAGGAGTCTCCCTCTTTTTCTTCTACTTGTTTTAGGAAGTGGAGTCAAGATAGGAGTCTTCCTCTTTTATTAATTTAATGTATAATATGTGTATGTATTATTATTGTCATTTATGTTGTCATATATTAATAAGTTCATACAACATTTTGTAGTCGATTTATTAATACCGGTCTGACATCATTTATTATGACAATATCGTATAATATATACGTCAATTATAAATATCATATATTTATAATTTGCTAATTAAATACAAAAGTTTATATTTAATTACGAATTAACATTTAATTCGTTTAAGCTTACATTATTTAATCGTATTAAATAATTACATTATATACATTCATTAGATATAACAATTGATATTCAATTACGAATTTACATTTAATTCGTCTCAGCTAGTATTATTTAATCGTATTAAATAATCGTATCATCATTACATTGACTAACCTTTTAGTCATATACATCGACTAACCTTTTAGTCATATAAGGCATCAATATGATTATATTTTTCATATAATCATATCTCTCAAACACATCCTTTAGGTTTGACTTTTAGGGACCAGTTGATCACCGCCATTAAAATGACAATAACGTCAAACTTCTAGCAAGCCAACCGTTATCGATAAACGTTAATCAACTGATAAGAATACTAAGTATACCCTGTGAACCTGTAAGAGATTTATACACGTTATCACACTAACTGTGGAGGACACTAGCTCCAACAATCTCCCACTTGTCCTCACAAGTGTATGTGCGATAACCGATTCTCATATCCAAAATTTCTCTCACTCAATGTAAAACAATTTGCAAAGTCCGTATTTAAAAAGGTCGTATTTTACAAGTGATCAATATCAAGAGTGGTTTTCCCGACTAGAGAGTAACTTAACTGATAAACGAGTCATTATTCGAGCATGGCCATGCATTTCAGTTACAACTCCTCGAGTGGCCCTGAGAAATAACAAAACCTTATAAAGGTTGGATATTTTCTTCAACTCGAATCCTGCAGATACAAGCACAGTATGAAATGACCCATTAAAAATCTGCTTAGCCTCCTGTTACGGTCGACCATGAGAAAGAAACCAAAGTCACCCAAAAACTATCTTAATCTCAAGAGACAGTGGATAGTCAAAAGAATCGACTCTAGGAACACTATGGACGTCCAATCCACGACCTGGCACCGAATGTTCTTACACATTTAGGACTCCATAACGTTGTCACGATGTCCTACGAGGTATCTTTATAACTCGCATATGTGATCGATCAGTCAACCGTTTGACTTATGACTCGTTGAACCCACCATCAATCAACTTCACAATATAATTGCCAGAGTTATCAGCTCATGTGGCGATTACGGACCAAAACAAATATAATGTAATTCAGTTCACTTTGTGGCGTTCAATATTGTCGTATAATCCACATGAAAAACAAAATATGAAACAATACGATGATGTTATAAATAGTATATGAAAAAGATACATTTATCTAATCCATGTAAACATCTACTACAACTCAGGAACACGTTTAATTCCCATGGAAATAATGTGCCCTTCATGCTTATCATATTTTAACGGTTTAGTGAGAGGGTCCGCGATGTTGTCATCCGAAGCAATCTTGTCTATCACTATCTCCTTTTGCTCCACGTAATCTCGGATCATGTGAGCCTTCCGAAGTACATGTCTAGACTTGGTGCTAGACTTAGGCTCCTTAGCTTGGAAGATGGCACCTCTATTATCACAATAGATGGTGATTGGGTCATTCGAACTAAGAACTACGGTTAGTCCTTGTAAGAACTGACGCATCCATATAGCTTCCTTTGCAGCTTCCGAAGCGGCATAGTACTCGGACTCAGTTGTAGAATCTGCTATAAAACTTTGTATGGAACTTTTCCAACTGACCGCAGCTCCATTAAGAGTAAAGACGAATCCAGACTGAGATTTCGAGTCATCTCGATCCGTTTGGAAGCTAGCATCCGCGTAACCGATTGCGCATAACTTAATATCTCCTCCATAAGTCAATACCCAATCCTTAGTCCTTCGTAAGTACTTAAGGATATTTTTAACAGCCATCCAGTGTGTTTCACCTGGATTGCCTTGGTACCGACTCGTCATACTCAATGCATATGCCACGTCTGGACGTGTGCATATCATGACATACATGATCGATCATATGGCTGATGCATAAGGAACACGACTCATGCGCTCGACCTCTTCCGATGTCTTGGGTGCCTGAGTTTTTCTCAAATGCATCCCAGAAATCATTGGAAGGTACCCCTTCTTGGAGTTGGTCATGCTGAACCTTTCAAGAATCTTATCTATATAAGACTCCTAACTGAGTGATAACATCCACCGTGATCTATCTCTATAGATACGGATCCCCAATATGCGTTGTGCCTAACCCAGATCTTTCATCTGGAAATGGTTCTTTAACCATACTTTTACCGAAGATAAGAGAGGAATGTCATTCCCAATCAAGAGTATGTCATCGACATACAATATCAAGAAGACAATCTTTGTGACACCCTCAAATTTGCGGAAAGAAAAAAAATAATTTAACTAAATAAAATATGAGAATACATAACGAAGGTGTCATAAATAAAAAGGTTCATTACAAAACGGAAATAATATTATACAAAAGAAATATACAAGACGGAAGACATATCTCCCGTATAAATACTGAAATAAAAGAGTGTATAATAATATACAATCTAAGAACCGAATATAGGTCCAAGGTAAATAATTCGCTCGCTAGCTCGTCAATGTACCCAAAGTATGCATCACAAACCTGCCAACCGCATTAAATATAAACACGGAAGCCACAGTCAGTGGGGAGTAACTCCGAGTTCTCCCAGCCACGAAATGTCGAGTTAATAAACAGAATAACATAAAAGCAATTAATATGAAAATACAAAACCTTAACACATATGATATGCTTTCAATGTTTGAAACAATTAACTACATATAACCTACATTTAAAGCTATCATGTGAATCCCAATATAAACTATACACGAGTTAGGGACAGCTGTGTATGCCTAGCTCAGCGGTTACCCTGTAACATGGCCCTGATACACTCAAACCCTAATCAACACGTAATCATGTGAATCAGTTAACAATCGGGAATCCAAACTCTATCAGTCTTAGCCGGCTTGCATCTCACCTTCTAAAACTCATAGAATCATACAACATGAAAGACCAATACTTCTACAAACAGGCATAAGTTCTTAGAACCGTCAATAGTCATCTGTAACTCGAGGCTATACCACCAGGTAGGAAAACATCCTAGTCCTAGACTGATCAGACCTAGCGACAACAGCTATTCCGTTCCCCGTCCCATGACATAACCGTCTATGAGAACCTCTACTAGGCGACCCCCTAAGCAGAGATGGCTAGTACTTAAGCTGGCTCCAGTCCCAAAACGGATCAGGCAGCCATGCCCCGACTTGGAGATAAGCCCCCCAGGCCGTGACACAAAAGCTATTAACCATGAACTATGCAATAACTCCGTTAAAGATAGTACGGCCTATCTATGTCATGGTCCCATCTCCATTTAGACATTGAAATAGTCAAGACGCATATACTAATAATTTCTATGCGTACGTAGTCAACACGACATTACAGCCATCAAACAGTCACGGGAAAAACTCCTATCATTGACCTAATTGCAATAAATCAGATTCAAATATCATATCGCCTCATATCTACTAAGGCTAATTCAATAATTAAATAAAACTTTACTTGAAGACAAATCCCCGACCCGAGTCCCGCGACGGGTCATCAGTCAAAACGGGGCTGACTAGATCTTAGTTTGACCAAACCCGTTTGGTCAAACCGGCTAGAAACAGAGTCTTTACCACATAGACTTGAACATAAATTCATCATATTCATTACGTTATTTTATTAAAACTTCTAACATGTGAATTATTAAATCTTACGAAAACCCGTTTGACTTTAAAGGATAGCAAATTAAACTATAATCCCGTATCATAATTTCTAACATGTGAGAAATAATAATTTTATGAAAAACCTTTTTAATTAAATATTTTACCTATTAACATTTCCCACTTGCTAAAATTACAAAACACGATAAATTAACACTAAACTCAAAAACCGTCACAAGTCCCAAAGTGGGACCCACGGGCTGATTTGGGCCGAGATCAAACCGGACCTGGACTGGGCCCACGGGCCTGGTTTGGGCTGTTTTGATAAAATTTCTAAAACCGTTTCTTAATATTTTCCCGCATGCTTAACATATTTAAAACCCATCAAAACAACAACCAAACAATCAAACATCGACACAAAACCAACGGACCAAATCCGGACCAATCCAGACCGGCCTGGACCGGGCCTGAACCGGCCTGAACCGGGCCTGAACCGGCCGGTTTGGGCTGGTTTTTCAGCCTTTCTCCACGGTTCCAACCACCAACAACACCAAATAAATTCCAACATGTTTTTTAATTAACAAACAACCATTTTAACAATCATCCATACAAAAATCATGATTATAATTAAATCATTCAAATATGTCAAAAACCCCAAACATGCTAAAAATTCCATACAACATAAAAATCATTACTACTTATCATGTTATTACTAAAAATCCATAAATCATCATAACATGAACAAAAACAAAAGATGAACCAAAACAAAAGAAACAAAAGCTATGTAACATTAAATCGTCGAGTAACTCGGAATCGTTACCTTAGCTAGCAAAATCAATTAGCACCAAAATAAGAAGTATAAACTAAGAAACCCGTCTTCTAATCTTTGCCTAATATATACGAGTCACCAAACTCGTCTTCAAAAATCTTCCCCTATAGAACAATGACAAAAAAACATTATATAGAATTAGAAACTTGATTTTCCATAATTAAATGTTGAAAACGATTTTGTCGGATTTGAAATTAAACCGTACTTGAAAATGGAGAGCGAAGAGGAGATTCTAGAAATATAAGTTAGGACGGATTTAATTAAGAAATGAAGGTTTTATGATGATTTTGCTCAAGAACGACGAAGAAAGAATGAAGAACGACGAAGAACGAATGAAGAACGATGAAGAACGATTAATTAGATCTTAAGTTGATTTATTGTAAAATGAAAAGGTTGTTGGTGAGTAATGATGAGGTGAGTGCCGTGTAATATAGAGGAAAATAATGAGTCGGGTTTTGAAATTGTTGTTACGGAATTGACTCGGTTTAATAAATATATTACGGTAATTAATTAGATATTAAGTTAATTAAATCAAATATCAAGATATTATGATATTGTAATCAAAAGAAAGACAAATATCTAGCTCTAAGAGAGGGTGAGAGTGCCGTGTGAAATGGTGATAGTCGGGTCTGTTTTGTAAACGATTTGCGTAATTTCCGTTGACGGATCGATAAAGTAACAAATATCTTAGATATTTGTATTAGTTTAATCGAAACAATCAAAAGATCTAATTGTGAGTGGAAAAAGATGACATGGGCGTGTGACTCATGCCAAAGTCGAGTTTCGGGTTTGTTTCGGGATTTACGATGACTCGGGAATAGTTAAATGATGTTCGGGATTAAACCGTAAAAGTTATTCTTTAAATTCCGAATAAATTCAAAATAATTATATTAAATTATGATAAATCTATATAAATCTTAATAAAAATAAATTAAAAATACTATTTTTTTTAAATAAAATTTCGGTCTTCAAACTTACAAGGCGAGTCGTAAAAATTCAACGAAAGTCAAAGTTGACTTAAAAACGGGATTCCCTTGGAATCTCGCAGAAATTCCAAATACGAACTCGGAATTTCAAAATTCGACTGGAAACAATTAATTCCACTTTAAAACTTAAACAGGCTGAAAAGTATCCGTAAAATATTTTTACAAGAAAAATAGGGTACTTTTCGGGTTGTTACAATCTTACTCCCACTCGACTTGACATATAAGCATGGTTCCTCGACCGATCGAGTGAAACCATTCTCTTTTATCACCTGGTCAAAACGATGATTCCAACTCCGAGATGCTTGCTTAAGTCCATAAATGGAACGCTTAAGCCTGCAAACTTTCTTGGGATTTTTAGGATCAATGAAACCTTCGGGTTGTACCATGTACAATTCCTCCTCCAAATAACCATTTAAGAAGGCGGTTTTCACATCCATCTGCCAAATTTCATAGTCATGAAAAGCGGCAATCGCTAAAATTATCCGAATGGAACGCAGCATAACTATGGGTGCAAAAATTTCATCATAATGCAATCCTTGCACTTGAGGGAAACCTTTTTCCACTAGTCGTGCCTTATAGGTGTCTGGTTGTCTTTCTACAGAATGTTTTATCTTATAAAGCTATTTGCACAGAATAGGACAAGTTAGGGACTGTTCCCTTCCATATCTCATATGGAGTCTTGTCTACAGCTTTAGACGGACTTCGGTTAAGTATAAGGGCAGGTGACAAAAGAGCAAAACCCCATAGTGAATCAGGTATTACCGTGTGACTCATCATGGATCGAACCATATCAAGTAATGTTCGATTTCTCCGTTCGGACACACCATTTAATTGAGGTGTTCCAGGTGTAGTTAACTGTAATACTATCCCACAGTTTTTAAGGTGTTGATCAAACTCATTTGAAAGATATTCACCACCACGATCTGATCGAAGTGCTTTAACCTTTCTTCCCAGTTGGTTCTCAACCTTATTCTGGAATTCCTTGAACTTTTCAAAGGACTCACTTTTATGCTTCATTAAGTAGACATATCCGTATCTACTCAAATCATCCGTGAAAGTGATAAAATATCTATAGCCGTCTCTTGCGTTGATTGACATAGGTCCACATACATCAATATGTATGAGTCCTAATAGGTCATTAGCACGCATTCCAACACCTTTGAAGGAAATTCGAGTCATTTTGCCGATAATGTGACACCCTCAAATTTGCGGAAAGAAAAAAAATATTTAAATACATAAACAAGGGTGTCATAAATAAAAAGGGTCATTACAAAACGGAAATAATATTATACAAAAGAAATATACAAGACGGGAGACCTATCTCCCGTATAAATACGGAAATAAAAGAGTGTATAATAATATACAATCTAAGAACCGAATATAGGTCCCAGGTAATACTTCGCTCGCTAGCTCGTCAATGTACCCCAAATATGCATTCACCACCTGTTCGACCGCATTAAATATAAACACGGAAGCCACAGTCAGTGGGGAGTAACTCCGAGTTCTCCCAGCCACGAAATGTCGAGTTTAATAAAACATGAATAACATAAAAGTAATGTATATAGAAAATACAAAACCTTAACCTATAAGATATGCTTTTCATGTTATGAAACAGATAACTAACATATAACCTATCATGTTAAAGCTATCATGTGAATCTGATAATAAACTATAACAAGAGGTAGGGAAGTTGGTATGCTAGCTCAGAGGTTACCCTGTAACATGGCCATGATACACTCCAACCCTAATCAACACGTAATCATGTGAATCAGTTAACAATCGGGAATCCAAACTCTATCAATCTT